>JAKZAP010000011.1:16503623-16680142 GCA_023053575.1 Branchinecta lynchi | reverse complement strand
AGGATCAACAATTCTGTTGCCAAAACCCCACTTAAAAACGTCCTTATGGAATCTTGATTTTGCAAGCTTGTACGCGTGCCCCCGATGATGACGGTTAATGCTGAATCTTACTAAATCAGTCACTTCAAAATTGTCATAACTTCCATTGATTAATTTGAATGTTTCGATCAGGTCTCCTCTAAAAAATCTGTATGCAATGGAGGGCACAACTTGGCTAATCTCACTTGGTAGGGAAGATCGCGCAGATCTGGTATGAACTTCGTAGCTCTCCGTTGAATTTTTTCATAAGCCTCAATGTCACAATTGTAATATGGCCTCACTGTGGTGTGGCCATATTGAACGATCAAGAGATAAATTAAAATCAAGCACTCTAATCGTTTCGGTCTAAACTACAGATGTGGAATCAAAAGATCCACGTTCATCACTACCTAGTGGTACATTAACGCTATAAGGACATTAACACTATATTTAACTGCTTAGACTTCACAGGTTTTAATCTGACACTATCCTGATTGGTTTGGTTCTGATTCCAACCAAGACTCGGGGGTCTGACAAGGACACATAATGGAGGACTTACCTTGGCGATTTGAAGTAGTACTATCGAATGCTTCACTGACTCCATAAACGCCTAAGGAGAAAGAAATCTATATCATTACGAAGGCAACAAATAGTCTCGTAAATCGCCACGAGTTTCTGTCAAAATAGGATATTTAGGAAACTTTCAAAATAAAATATGCATTTTTTTAAGCTTCTGAAGATAAAATATTCCTTCAGCCCAAGCTGACTGCGTTCTAAAGATCGTCAGAAGCAGGGGATTGGCAGTTCAGTTAAAGTAGGTATGAGCACCTGACAGGTATAGCATTTCTAATCTCTTGATTATAGAAATAAAAATAATATAACGAAGAGAAATATTATGTGTTATTATTAATACTTTATACAGTCCATAAGACCATAACAACAACAAACAAATATACATTAAAACAGACACTGAACAAATCTAACCCATGCAAAAGATATCCAGGAGGATACCCTTCTACACGGGTAGCTCACAGAAAATGGGTAGGGCAGCAAAAGCCACCAAATCATTATTAGTCTTTTAACCGGCAAAACATAGCAACATTAGCTTTGCGGCGCAGCTCCTTCAGGGTAGCAACTCTTTTCTCTACCATTGCACCACTGACACCGCATCGCCTAGCCAAACCGACAAATTTCCGAAAACCCGCGTTGTAAACAACTTGCAAAGCGGACAAAGACCGAGCTTGGGCAGAGGAAACCAGGCCAAGAGCAAAAAACTGGTAACAGTATGTCTTTAAAAGGCGGCCCTTTATAGGCTCATCTACTACACCGAACTTCCAAAACAAGAGCATTAGCTCGTTTTGAGTAGCTTTTAGCTAGAGCAGTAAAATGAGAATCATCATTTAGATCCTTTCTAACGTCACGTCACTTGGTAACACTTTACACCGGGGTGGGACAAATGCCATAGCAAATGTTTTACGGGTATTAAAAATAATATCATATTCTACTGCAAACAGATCACAAACACAAAGTAGCTTGTTTAGACCAAATACAGTCGGAGACAGGATGACAAGATCGTCGTCTAACAAAAAATGGTTGTAGCTCTTACCAGCTACAAAGCAACCAATCTGGGTTTCATTGAGACGGACAGACAAGCGATCAATATACACTGCGTAAAGGAATGGTGACAAAATATCACCCTGCCTCAGACGAAAGGCTGAAAGTAGAGCTTAATTTGCTATCCTATCTAACACAAAACTCTTGGTTACGAAACCAAAGACCTAAGAGCTTCACATAACAAGACCAAAGGTTCCAATGGCATCCCAAAAATGCAATATTTGATCCAGATAATTGGGTCTTGTCTTCGCCAGATCCAGTCTTCGCCAGAATCCTTGAACATTTTTACCATCTGAGAAAACCAAGTTCAGATATGGACTCGGCATGCTTGTGTTTACCCCTATAAGTCATATTTGTTTTGACAAAAACTTCCTGCCTTACTTCTGCCAATTTCAAGGTTTCGGCCGAATTCCGGAACTACCTATCCGGCAAAAAAAAGAAAGCTAAAAAACGAACGTATCTTCTTTCTCCTATATCGAACATCTAATCAACTTAAAATTAAATTTTAAGTTAAAACAAATTTTCCGGTTCAACCCGGATTCCGAGCGAACTATATGTCCGGGTAAAAAATGACTGTCATTCACGGATTCAGCATCTCTTCTTACCCCTAAATCGGATGTCTAATCAACTACAAATACTTTTAACAATTTCCGGTTTTGGCCGGATTCCGGGTGAACTACTTGCCCGGCGAGAAAATAGTTTTCAACATCGTATTCAGCATGTCTTCCTACCCCTAAATCGAACATCTAATCAAATTCAAATTAAAATTTAACTTATAAGAAATTTTCCGGTTCGAGCCGGATTCCGGGCGAACTGTATGTCCGGGTAAAAAAAATGATTGTATACACGGATTCAGCATCTCTTCTTATCCCTAAATCGGATATCTAATCAACTAAAAATATAGTTTTAACAATTTTCCGGTTTTGGCCGGATTCCGGGCGAACTACTTGCCCGGCGAAAAATGGTTTTCACCATCGTGTTCAACATGTTTTCCTACCCCTAAACCGAACATCTAATCAACTTCAAATAGAACTTTTACTTTTAACAGACTTTCCGGTTTCTGCCGGATTCCGGGCTAAGTAGTTGTCCGGCGAAAAAATGGTTTTCACCATCGCGATCAGCATATCTTCTTACCCTTAAATCGAATATCCAATCAACTTCAAATAAAACTTTTACTTTTAACAAACTTTCCCGTTTTGGCCGGATTCCGGGCAAACTATTCGTCCGGCGAGAAAATGGTTTTCACCATCGTGTTCAGCGTGTCTTCTTAGCCCATAATCGACTGTCTCATTACCTGTTTAAAAATATTTTGCGTGCCCCTTAATTTAAACCCCCTCCCCAACCCCTAAATATAGGGCTACAAAGCCCATCTATGAACTCGACCTTACTCTTGACCTAACGAATCCCATACCAAGTTTCATCAAAATATCTCATTCCCTTCGAGAGTTATCGTGCTTACAGACGGACGGACAACTTTTGCGATGTCATAGGTATGTTATAGGTAAGAAACCAAAGAACCTTCTAGTTCTGGGAGACTTCAACCTCCCACATGTAAGTTGGGTTGACGGCCTAGGGTACACCCCCCAAAGTCACGAAGGTCATGGAACGAATTCACCTCTTCTCGACTACCTAGCAGAGAACACGCTGTATCAGTTTATCGAATCACCAACAAGGTTCAGAGATGGACAAACTCCCTCACTACTCGACCTTGTGATCACCGACGATCCAGAGCAGATCCTAAGTATCGATCATCTACCACCGATTGGAGCAAGCGACCACGTCTGTCTCCTCACAACTCTCCAGCTATCACCACCATCGTCTGACCATATTTGCAGAAGATACACCGACTATGAGAAAATACGGGAAGAGTTAAGGGGAATGCATAACTGGGAAGCACTATTTGAGGATAAGACAACCAACGATAGCTGGAACCTATTCAAGGAAATAATGCTAAAGCACGAGGAGAAATACACAACCATCTCTTATGCGAAGAGACCACGCACGCTACCCTACCTGACAAGGGCCATCAAACGAGAAATGAATAGAAAGAGAAAATATTGGACAAAATATAGGCAAACAAACTCCCAAGATCAACTCCAAAAATTCAGAAGAGCAAGAAATAGACTGAGGAAGCTGACACGAAATTCCGTAAAAAAACATGAAGATAATATCGCTGCAGAGACCAAAAGTAATCCAAAGAAGTTCTGGAACTATGCATCCTCGGCGAAACCTGGGCGACACTCTATCCCCTACCTCACTACAGCATCTGGCAAGATCACGGACTATGGAGAGATAGCAGAAACCCTAAACAGACAGTATTCCTCAGTTTACACTGTAGAAAACTGTACAAACGTCCCAGAACCCCCAGAATACCCAGTCAAAGTACCTATGCCAATGGTGGTCATTTGTCAATCTGATGTCCAAAAGAGACTGAAAAAACTTGACCCCTCGAAGTCGAAAGGACCAGACGGTATTCACCCCAGACTACTCAAGGAAACCGCAGAAGCTATATCCTTACCTCTAACGCTGATCTTCCGAAAATCGTTAGAGGAAAAAGTTGTCCCCACCGACTGGAAGAAAGCTACTGTCATTCCGGTACACAAAAAAGGCCCCAAAGACAAAGCTGAAAACTATAGGCCAATAAGTCTAACATCGGTGTCTTCGAAGATCCTCGAGGGAATTGTAAATGATGCAATCACCAAACATCTGATGGAGAACAACATCATGTCCCCAAACCAACATGGTTTCCGAGCTTGCCATTCCACGGACTCAAACCTCATACAGTCATACGAGGAAGTCACCAAGTTACTTGAAAAGGGAATATCTGTGGATGTGATCCTGTTAGATCAAGCGAAGGCATTCGACAAAGTCGCACACCTAAGGTTGAAAAGAAAGCTCCAAGCCTGTCACATCCACCAGGACATCATTGAATGGATCGCAGACTTCCTAGCAGAACGAATCCAAAGAGTTGCTGTCACTAACGATGAAGGAATCCGTGTACTTTCATCACCAGTACCTGTGTTGAGTGGAGTTCCCCAGGGAACTGTGCTCGGGCCAACACTGTTCAACGTCTATATCAATGATGCCCCTCAATTGCTTCGAAACCTTCTCACACTCTACGCAGACGACTCCAAGCTTATCGGAGCAGCATCATCGTCAAGAGAGATTGACTCAATCCAAGTGGACCTCGATAGGCTAAATGACTGGGCGAAACAATGGCTACTGGAGTTTAACTCAAGCAAATGTAAGGTCATGCACTTTGGCAACAAGAACACAAAACATACCTATACCATGCTAAACCCAATCACTAGCCAAAGAGAAGCCCTAGCCGCAGTCACAGAGGAAAGGGACCTGGGAGTAATAGTTGACCACCAGCTAAAGTTTCACAGCCACACTGAAAAGATCGTCGCTAGTGCGAATCGAGCTTTAGGGATAATCAAACGAACATTCACTACGAGATCCCCAAGAACGATCACTAAGCTCTATAAGGGCCTTGTCAGGCCAAGGCTAGAAACTGGCATGTCTATTGCATCCCCCTTCTACAAAGGAGACAAGGACATGATTGAAAAGGTACAGCGCAGAGCAACTAAGATTGTAGATGGCTGCCAACATCTTCCTTATCAGATGAGATTGCGAACCCTGAACCTATGCAGCATGACCTACAGAAGAAAAAGGGGAGACATGATTCACACCTATAAACTCATCAGAAACAATCCAATCCATGACCTCTTCATCATCGATTCAGCACAGCGAACTAGAGGTCATTCCATGAAAATCACGAAGCTCAACGCCCAGAAGAGGGAACGCCACCATTTTCTTACCAACCGGGTTGTTGATCTGTGGAACTCCCTAAGCGAAGACACCGTATCCAGCAAGACCGTCGAAGAGTTCAAAGTCTCCCTTGACAGGGAGTGGAGCAAGAAGCCATGGAGACTGGAATGGGATGCCCTGGAGTCCCAGACCAGAGCATAAGTTATCCACGTGGCAATTTCCGAAGAAGCGATGAGCAATGCTACAGGATGGAAAATCCTTCAATTGCTCCAAGCTGCAATTTAAGGTATTTAAGGTAAGGTATCAGTAGTTATATAAAGGGGGTTCTGGCCCACCCTTCCCCCAATTTCAAAACCCCATTTTAACATCAATTTCTTAAATTTTAACATCCTTTTTACCAAATTACCCCCCTTTTTAAGAACATTTTTATTTTCTTACTTCCAAAATAAAGGATACAAGAAATGAGAAATATTACCCTTTACTACATATAAAATACTACAATGTACACTACTTCTTTTTTTTTTTACATTTTTCATTTTTTATTCAAATATTACTGAGTAAACAGTTCTAAATCCACATATGTTTCTTTGTTCTTGTTTTCGCGTACAATAGGCTGCAAAACCAGATTTTTCTTTAAAAGTAATTCGTTAGCAATGGCATTATATTTCTGTGTTATAAACAAATCACATGGTTTGTCATTATGATTAATAACTACAACCAACTTATCACCATATTTTGTCTTAGCAATTCTCATTTTAACAATAGTATATTTCAATCCTAGAACTAGTTCTTCTTTCCTGATTGTCTCATTGTATTTATTCATTCTGATTGTATTCAAGACTTCCTTTGTGGACTCCATTTATTAGGGGATGATTTTATTAAATAAAAATCCAGACTCACAAACTCACATACATATTTTTATTGATAATATCTAACGTAGCTTTTCTTTCATAATATATAACACAGTAAACATTATATGGTACGGGTTGATTATCTTTCAACGTTAAACTTATTTCAATATCAGCAGTTGTTCCATTATAAATATTTGACTCGTGTTTGGAAACATCGAAACAGAATAGTGGATATACTTCTTTAAATTCTTCTATACTAACAACACTACCAGTATCAAATGCTAATTGTTTATAACCCAAATGTATGAACCTATTGTAAAGATTTGAGTATTTACATTTATCATCGCTAAAATTACATTTAAGTGGTTCTTCAGGATATTTATCCCCATTAATTCTAAGTTCTATGTCTGTTAAATTCATATGATCAAACACCATATTATTCATTAATTGATTGTTATGCTTTTCATTTTTCTGTAGCATCACAACTACTTTTGTTGGATTGTTTCTCTCAGAAATAACTTTCCAAGTGTGTTCCTTATTTTGACTAACATCGCTTTTATAAGTATTACATGCTTCCCACATCAGATTATGCTTTTTATCCTTAGCAAGACCCTTTTCTAATTCACTCATCATTTCGATACTAGGAGCTACAATAGGAATCTTCCAGGATAAATACTCGATTACTACTTTGAAATTAGTATTTCCATTTCTTATAATCATGTTGTTATCATCATTTCTTCTTAGAAATAATTTATGCGATGCACCTCTGAAGAATCGTTTGTTTCCTTTCAGAAATCCAAACAATTCTGATAATGGTAAATACATATTTACTAATTTACTGCTCTTTGTTCTGTTATATCTTTTTTCAAATCCTTTATTATAATTATTATTATTTCTCAAACTGACTGTTCCACCCCCTGCTGCAGCCCCTGCAGCCCCTGCTACTACTGGAGTTGCAGTAAACGAAGCAATAACAGGATTAATTTCTTTTCCTTGATTATAATCCTTATACCAGAAATGATTTCTTGCTGCACTTCTAGAATAATCATCAGAGTATTCAATCAACTTTGTAACGGTAGTTGTAATACCAACATGATTAATTTTTTCAACCGATTCATCGTTTATTACATATTCAGCGGTACTGAATAAATTAAATCCATTGTTCGTCAAAGTAGCAATATCGGTTGCAGCTATATTATCTCCATTTTCTTTCACTATTCTTACACTAACATCAAGATAACTTTCACTTGGATAAAACCAGGAATCTAATTTCTTCGTTACGAATTCAAACTCTGATTTATTAGATACATTCACATCTGTTTCTCGAATTTCTTTAAATTCGTATTTTACCACTGTATCATCCACAAGCGGTTCGTCAAAAATGTTCCATTGCGGACTGATAACTTTATTTACTGCCATTTATATAAGAAAGAAATTATTAAATAAAACTTATTTCAGAATCTTTAATCCATTTCCAGTCATTAACGTTTTGATCAAGTCCTGACTTCTTTGATTTAAAATCCTTTTATTTGTACCGATAAGATCCTTCATCGATTTTTTGTTTCCAATTACATCAATGAGTTCCTTCTTGTTTACATCGATCAGATCTTTCCCATATTCTATTGCTGTGTTTTTCAACAACTCAAATCTCGGTTTAATAATATTATTATACATTGACATAGCCCCATCTTTTATTTGTTTTGCTGACGTTTGAAATAACTGGGAATTAACAATGTTTTTGAATACACTACCGATTCCACTTCCATACTGCTTTTTATAAAGTAATCGCTTATTATTAATCAACATTTATAGGTAAATAATTTTATTTCACTAATCCTTTAAGCTTTTCTTAAATGCAGCACGTATCCAACGTTATCACCATTCAAATCGATAGGTCTTCCCAACTGATCAGTAATTGTCATTCTCAAGGAGTAAATAAAGTCTTTTGTATTAATAGGAAGGTAGATTAATTGTCTAGGATTCTCAACAATTTGACAACCCGGTTCTGTATTAGGAACAAATGTCCAAATGACATCTGATTTACTTTTGTTTACAATAGAACTGTTTACGAGAGAGCAGTGAATTTGAATTTTATCAACGCTTCTTGTTATATTCGGAAGCTTTGTACCTTCATTGATTTTCTTAGATATCTCACTATCCTTCTCAAATCCTAAAATCTGACACAAGTCACTATTAAATCTAAACATATATTTTTCTTGTAATAGTATGACAAATCTCATAGATGCTGGATTGGATGAAATTACAATAGGACATTTATCTTTTGGGGTATCAAAATACTGACACAAAAAATAATTCAAACAATCATCGTTATACATCCCATTAGGAATAGTAACATTCATCCATTCTGTTGCATTATTATCTTCATCTTTCCTGTATTGAAATGTATTATTTCCAAATTTATCACTTATATTATGCCACGAATACCACAAAGTACACTGATTCAAACCTATTTCATAATCCCAATTACGATTCAATTCGATTGGTTGACTAAATGTTATATCAATGATACTTTCATTACCTTCAATGTTTAACAACACCATTTATTAGAAATATTTTTTATATATTGAATTGTAATTTCTCTTCGTAAGAAATTTATTTCGCATTAACGAATCCAAAATATCAATAGCTTCATTTCTCACCTTGTCAGATGTATTTCCGTTTACTCTGCTACCTATCAAAGTGTATAATTTTGAAATCATTTCATCACAGTTCATAAATATTCCAGTTCCTTTTTGTTGAACTAAAAATGGGGAATTAGTTCGAATGCTGGTTAACCTCTCCTTGTATTCTCTTATAAATTCAAGGATTTCATCATAGCTAGAGTAACCTTTACCTTTTTTCCCGCCATAACTTTGACTTAGAGATGTCAAACGTTCTAGAGCCTCATCTATATCCGTATGATTCTTAATGTAATACGTAGGCATTTTAAAATAAGTATCAGTGCCACCCCGCGATTCTACATGTTTTAAATTAATCTGATTTAACAACTCTTGGGTAATATCTTTATTCATATCAACGGATAGTGGTCCTAAATCGGGAGAAGGTTCTAAAGCGGGTGCTCGACTCACTTCCTCTGAATTTGGAATCTGTAAAGCTGTTTTAAATGTATCACCTAATCTGATAAACCGTCTTCTTGAATTATTATCACCTTCCTGTAGTTTATTAATTATCGTTTCAGCGTTCTCTTGTAATTTTTTGATGGTGTCTTTAGTGTTTTCTTTTTGTGCTATAATAACTGGAGCGTTTAACTCTGAAGCATATTCCCGAAATCCTGCCTTCTCCATCTCATTTTGTTGAACCTTTCTTCTCTGAACTTCTCTGTTCTTCACTATATCTGATAACATATCACTCAAGCGTCTTGAATCCATTTATATACAAGTAATTTTATTTCATAATAAATTTTGAAAGTTCTTTTTCATAAAACCCTCCTTGAATTAATTCTCCACTTTTGTCAGATATTTCATAAGTAATGGGAATGGTAGGTCTGATGGTTGCTATCTGAAATACTTCATCCGTATAATTAGGTAAATATCCTTTATCGAAAATACTTTTTTCTTTTTTAATTCTGACTAAATCCCCTACTTTGACGTTTCCTGTGATTTTGTAGTCATCTACTGGAGGAAACAGAGCACTAAAAACCTTTTTCTGATTAACCTTTTTACTAGCATCAACTGGTTTCATTTGTATTGAACGGTGGTAGGAGTTATTATAATTACTCACAAATAAAGGTAAAATATCAATCCAATTAGTAGTGTTATTGTGAGTGAAATATTTCCATAACTTTTCTTTAAGCGTTCTGTTGAATCGTTCTACAATTTGCGCTTTCAATTCGCTTTCAGATGCAAACCAGTGTATGCCGTTATTTTTCAAAAAAGTTTGAACATTTCTCATCACAAATTCTTTACCTTTATCAGTTTGTGTTTTCTTAGGAATTCTTTCTTTAAATATAACACTGAATGCTTTTATTATTTCAGCACCCGTTTTGTCTTTTAGAGGGATACACCAAGCATATTTACTAAAGCAATCAATAACAGTTAAAATGTAATTTGTTTTATTATTTTCTTTTTTATATTTCTGCATGTCAACTAAATCAGCTTGCCATTGCTCATCAACATAGTGAACATACACTCGCCTCCTTTCAAAGTTATGATAGGAAGGTTTGTGTAACGTATACACATTCTCATTTTGCAACACATTTTTTATTTTATCCTTGGAAACCTTAACACCATTTTCTTTTAATTTTCTGTAAATATCATCCACACCTGAATAATTAGAATAATACGTCTTTAAAATATCTGTTTCTGCGTTGAGGTTTTTTTTAAAAAGCGATTTTTCCTCGATCCGCAAATAACACAATTCCCTTTCAGCATTGGAACATTATTTTTTTGTGACACTGCCTTAAACATTGATTCAGTGTCAGTGCTCTTTTTACATTTCATACAATAAATCTCCATTTATTAGAAAAAATTTTTATAAACGAAAAGCTACCAACCCTTCATTTTCCGCTGGATGTAGGAAATGCAGTGAAAACCACAGTTTAATTCATCTATATTTTGAACAGCAAGATTTTCATAAGCTATTTTTTTCTTTGAAGTTTTTAGATATTTAACTATTTCTTTTCCTGGAGGAATACCGAAAGAATCGAAAAATTCGACATGGGGATATTCAGGTAGATTACAATAGGCAACCCAATGTGTTCCAGGCATTCCACGTTTGTCATAGTTGATTACACCACATTCCGAATCGTTTATATGTTTGGGTAGCGTATCTAAAGAGAACACACCTCTAAACTGTGGTATACTCCCTAATGCATCCATAATATCAAAATTGGTTAGAGGTCCTACTTTACTTTTGCTTCTTTTTTGATGTCCCCGTTTTTTGACTTCCTAGGCCTTCCACGTACCCCATTACCCACAACTTTTTGTGTTCCAGGAAGTTTAAGCGCTCCACCTATGTTGACATCATCGGTTTCCTTCCCACGTACGCCATTACCCACAACTTTTTGTGTTCCAGGAAGTTTTAGTGCTCCACCTGTGTTGGTCATTTTATCCATAATTTTCTTACCAGCGAATGTACCCAAAGCAGCAGCACCACTTGTTAAAGCTGCCTTACCATGGGTAATTGCTAGCGGTATTAAAAATGGAAGTAATCCACCCTTTTGAATCGCTTCTTTCATCTGTTTGTATGATACATCAATATCACAACCCTTATTATTCATTTTACATGTTTCAATTTTATCAATTTGTCGTTTACTTAAAAGTAACTTAACTGGTTCTCGTTCATTTTGTCTACTATGACTAACACGTATCTGACATTTTTGTTTAGCACCAAAACATTTCTTCAGCTTTCCTTTCTGAAGCTTTGATAAATAAACTGTATACTCCATTGTTTCAACCATTTATTAGGGAATAAATTTATCTTATAAAATTTATTTACCAGCCATCATTTTTTCTATTCTGGTAACGAATGGTTTGTCAACAGGTTTTAGCTCTAGCTCTAGAAGCCTTTTTAAAATATTTACTACTGCTCTTTCAATATTATCGATACGAGTTTTTTGACCAGCAATCTTTCCTTCAATTATACCGTTATGGGTGTGTTGCCCCAGAAGCTTTTTGTCATAATCTAAAAGATTCATAGTTAACGTTGCTAAATTAACAGCATCATTTTTGTTTCTAGGGTTTTGAACATTTGTTATCAACTTGTTTTCAGCGTTAATCTCTTTATCATTAACTCGAACTATTTCTTTTACAAATAACCCTTTATCTTTGTTCCTTACCAACGAATTATCAGGAGAATCATCTATCGCAGTTAATCTGTTGATATCTTCGCTAAAGTATTGGTTGGCTTGCACTTGTCCTGCAGTCATTTGTTCTTTAAATTGATTCATAATCACAGTCATAGATCTTAAGCTAATAGCATCCTTGTCTGCCTTGGCATCACCTAAATTTATAATTCGTCTATCATGTAGGTTAATGTTACCATTTTCGTCAGTAACTTTCGATTCGTTACTAACCTTTTTTCCAACACTACCAAATTTATTCATTTATTATAGAAATAAATTATCCGGTAAATTTTTCAAAGTTTTTCCTGTACTTAAGGGTTTTATCTTTTATTTTTAAATCTATGAAGAAAAAACCGTAGCCCTTGGTTGCCGTCTCGAATTGTTTGAGAAATTTTTCATTGTCTATACTGGATACATGGCTTTGTCTTATTAATTTTACTTCTTTTGGATTAGAACACTGAAAGAATGCAAAATAATTGCACTGGAGCCTTACCACCTTTGGCGTTTTATGATAGCTCTGTGATAAATAAACAATCGAGGCATTTTTCTTTCTTCCTCTTATGAATAAATCTTCTATTTTCTTCTGGTCTTTTTCAGTAACAAAATCGTCAAAGATAATCAAGTTTTGGTACTCGGGGTCTAAGTCGTCAACATCGACAATATCATCAAGATTGTTACTTACTGTTAAGACTTTCGATTTGCATTGTGACTCCAAAGTGGTTAAATTGGTTATAAGGTCTTGATATTTATCTTCTTCAAGATCTTTAGCATACAAGTATATTCGGTTGAAACAAAGATATTCATAAATTAAATTCAAAAGAAGGTTAGTTTTCCCTGTTCCAGAACTACCACAAATTAAGAGTCTAAATGGCCACTGAGGTGCAAGGTCGTGCTTATTCTGATAAGTGTTCTTTTCACTAAAATCATAGACTTTGATTGGAGCCTTTTCATTCATTTATTTAGGAAGAATTTTTCATTATAAGATTTACTTGAGTATTTTAAGTATATACTTGAAGTTTTGAAGTAGGTACTTGATTTTTTTAAGTAGGTACTTGAATTTTTTAAGTAGGTACTTGAAGTTTTGAAGTAGGTACTTGAAGTTTTTAAGTAGGTACTTGAAGTTTTGAAGTAGGTACTTGAAGTTTTTAAGTAGGTACTTGAAGTTTTTAAGTAGGTACTTGAAGTTTTTAAGTAGGTACTTGAAGTTTTGAAGTAGGTACTTGATTTGATTTAAGTAGGTACTTGAATTTAATGTTTATAACCTAAAGGCAAAGTTGTAAATTTATCGCTTGATACTATCCTTTTATCATCCTTAGGATCTAACGCTTTTTTATTCTGTTCTTCTAGAAACATATTGTGCTTGTATGATCTTAAGTTATACTGGGTTATAGAAAGGTTTTCCGTTTTACCAAACAGTACATCCTTATAGTTTTGAATCGTAATTTTATCTTTAACTATATTGGTTTTTATTCCTTTCAGTTTTTTGCTAGCTTTTGAAGGGTCTTGGTTGTCCTTTAAATAAGCATATACTTTTGATCGTAATCCAACAAACTCTGTCATAACCTGTCCACCTAATTCATCTTTCATCATTCCTATCACTTTCTTATTTACACTAGGAAACCCATATGGATTATCTTTCGCATAATCAGATGTATCGAACCTCTCATTCAAATCTTGTTTGATATCTTCATAGAAATCTTCGGTTCGAATGTCGTATATGAAAGAATCAGTGTCCATATAACACAAATCAATTTTATCTCCATATTTAGGCTTCATATAATCATAATGGAATTCATACATCAATAACTTGGATAGTTCCAATACAGCAAAGCCGATATACATTGGTTTGTCTAATTTTATCTTTTCCTTCGACATTCTCGCCACTGAAAAGTTTTCACTGAATATTATTTCAGATTTAAAGTTGGGTTTCTTTATTATTTTTTCTCTTGTTGCATCATCCGTTATTATTTCCATATCCGCTCGCTTCCTTACGTTTTCCATAGTTTTTCCAAAGCAAGCATTATTCATCAGTTTAAAGAAATCCTTTTCAAAATCATTTGTACCTTTAGTTCTAAGTGCTGTGTTGTGGTCTATATATCCTTTTAAGTAAGCACTTTCAGTGAATCCTAGTATTCTGTGTACTCTCTTCAATATCAAGCCTTTTTGTAAATAGAATTCTAGATTCCTGTGGTGAACTACATAGTTGGTTTTATCTAATACTGTGGTACATAGCTTACCGTTAAAGTGTTCGGGTGCTAATGGTAAATCCTTGTGTAATTCGTGTAGTTCTTTTGGATATTCTAAATCTACTTCATATATAGCACCTACATTCTGTAATTTCATTATCGAATTGATATGAGTTTTTAGATGGTTGTAATACTCGATTGATTCGTATTCATTCCTTTCTTTCAAATCATCCGGTATGGAAATGAATTGGAAATCATTCGCTGGTAAATTCTGCGACATTGCCCACCCATATAAATTATTAGCATCTAAATACATTAAATAATTAGATGGCTTATTCTTATTATAATCACTTGTATATTTATTATTTGCTTTTGCGTATCTTTTTATACATTGGGATACACCACCTCTTATTCCCTTTTCAATGAATGTATACATGTCTTCCTTTGAGAATAACGGCAAGTCTACTTTCGAATGCTTTAGGAAAGCATTCCATGTTAGTCCTGGAGCTGAGAAGTAATGAAGTGGATCCAGATCATAATTATGTATACAAACGTTCCTGAAATTCTCCACAACGTCTGATAGAATTAACACATCACTTTTTAGATATAATTTGGTATAATCAAGTAATGTTTCACAGTTAAATTGCTTCCATATAGATACCGCTCTTTTATAATCACTTTTGTCAATACCTTTCCCTGTCAACCTAGAATAAAAGCTTTCTATGGATGGTAAGTTTGTACAATTCATTTTATCGAAACTGTCTACGAATTCATACGGATATACCCCTTTTTTAATTATTTCTTTGAATTCATCGTCATTTTTGAAGCTGTTAGATGTGAATTTGAAATTCTCTCTTAGATGATTACAGGGTACTTTGCAATCACATTTTGCTAAATTTGCTGATAGTTTGTCTAAAGATGAAGCCATAAATCTAATCGAATCTATAAACCGGATCTCATATTTTATTTCCGTATCCGTCTTTCTTATACTTACTGATTTCGAGAATGATATGAAACTTTCTGCACTTTCAAAAATTCCGTTATCAGGTATCAATTCTCTAACAAACAGATGGGAATCATATTTAGATAAATTATGCATTACTACCGGGATATGCCTAGGAATCCTGTATTTCATATTACATTCAGCATGAGCAAATCCCCTATCTTCTCCTGTCATGTGGTCGTGATCAAAGTGAGGATTTTCAGTAATTTCAGTTGTACAGATGTGACAAGTCTTATTCATTAGATTTTTCCATTTTTCGGTAATTTCTGCATTGGTATAAGTATGGTTTCTTTGTCTGCTTTCATATTTGTTTGCAATTTCTGTGGATACTTTTGTAATGGTTTTAACAAAATGTTTTGCAGCGTCTTCACCGAAATAATCGTAGTATTTGTTCTGGTTTGTATCAAAGGAACAGCATACCTGAAATCCGTAAGCAAATGGCTTCTGTTTGGCCACTTTTATTGTTTTCTTCCCGTTTACCTGATTGTATTCTTCGTTATAAGACTCAAAGTCTGCTATTATGCAATAAGGTACTTTCATTTGTTTTGCAATATTTTTATATTGTATACTTGAACCTTCAGGAGGCATTATTATATCAGGATCTTCGCAATTATTTTTACTTTCATGTTTTTCAAAGCATTCTTCCTTCTTAAAATGCCTTCCGCAATAAGTGCAGAGGTATGTCTTTGTTTTCTTTTTAGATATTTGAGGACCAACTAATCTGCTCAGATCCTTTACCAGTACATAATGATTATCGAAATACAATAAATGAACGATATGTTTTGCAGTTTTCCCATTAATTGTACTTTTTAGTATATGACTTCTGATAATTTTCTCTTTTTCAATTTGAAATAAACAAATCTTAATGTTGTATCTATTTTCAAATTTGTGTATATCTTTAGTATCCATTGGGAAGTTGGTAACCCCTTCGAAATCAAATTCGTTTTCATATTGTTTATAATTTGATAGTCTATCAACATGATCCTTAGCTGGATGTAGATTTGCTAAGATAGACCAAAGGAAACATTTCTGGTCGTTATTTTTTATATTTATACACGCTTTTTTATTTTTTACGAAATCTGGTAGTATTTTAAACGTTCCTCCCATGTAAGATTCTATTCGCGTCATCCTATAATCAATTCCTTCATACCGACTAAATTGTAGCCCAGATCGAGGGGTATTACTTAAAGAACTAAGTCTCTTGTTATTATCATTCAAATGATTATGAGCAAGAATGCTATTTTTATTTAAAATCCAAGAAGTACTGTTGTAATATACTACTACTTCTTCATCATTCTCCTGTCGATGGAAAATAACCCGAGTTACAAACTGAACTCTATATTGATTTATTTCGTTCATTCGCCGCTGTATATCTGCGAAAGTAAAAGCAATAAGAGTATGCTCCTCAACTCCATTACCTTGAACTGAAACGTTTACAGTGAATATATTCTCACTTTCGCTAAAAATAGTAGGCTGTTGTTCTTCTTCCGTTCTAAATACATGATCAGGAATTAATTTTTCTTGTTTAATTTTTTTCTTATTTATGAAGAGAGTTGATAAATCGACTACTTTTTCTTTATTGTTATCACTTCTTTCGATTTGAGCTCTAATGATATTACTATTTTTCTTTATAGTATCTTCGTGTTTTTTAATAATATTATTATAGTATTCTCCAACTCTTTTTAGTACTTCTTCTCGGTTTCCGCGAGTTGATAGGTTCTTGTTTTTCAGAAATCTTTTTAATTCGCTTGTCTCTTTTTCTTTGTTATCATTGTATTCTTGTTTTAGTTTTGTAATGGTGATATTATTTTCTCTTATCTCATCTTCCAGAATGGTTCGTAATCTCGGTTCTGGTTTGTAGTCGGATGGTCTGTTCTTATTATGAGTTCTTTCGTTTCTGCGTTCAATTTTAATTTTATCTTCTGCTATCAAAATATACTTATTAAGATGGTTTATTATATTATTTGTTATTTCATGTTTCTTAGCTCCATTTGTTTTGATTTTATTAATTTTCGCATAAGTCCGCAGTTCATTATATGTGTATAGCGACAATCTTTGTATAACCACTTTGTTGTTTGATATAACCTTTTTACAAAGCTGAATAACCTCTGCAGTATTCATCATTTAATAGGGGAACATTTTTATTAATGAATTTCCCAGTCTGCGTTTTCTCAGTCGTAAAGAAAATCATTGAATTTCTATTACCTTACTACTCTGTGAGAAAAATGTGTACACGGATTTCGCACATTCTTCACTACTCTTCATGTGACAAATGTGTGTGTGTAGTGGAATCCCACTTTTCGTACTACTCTTCATGTGACAAATGTGTGTGTGTAGTGGAATCCCACTTTTCGTACTACTCTTCATGTGACAAATGTGTGTGTACTGGAATCCCACTTTCTGTACTACTCTTCATTTGACAAATTTGTGTGTACTGGAATCCCACTTTCTGTACTACTCTTCATTTGACAAATTTGTGTGTACTGGAATCCCACTTTCTGTACTACTCTTCATTTGACAAAAATCATATATTTTTTTAAACTTTGACTCACAAGCTAAAAAAAAAAAAGAGAACCATACTGTAAAAGTAGCCTAGATGGTGGGTGTGTGGAAATTCGAAAAAATCAAATAATTTTTCGAAACAATTTTATTATATAATAAATGGAAGAATTAGAAAAGAAAATGTATGTTTACCGTCGCAGTTACAAGTACTACAATCGTATAAGTAATAGCTTACTTGTATCCAAATTCCTCTTTTCGGCAGCAGGAATGTCTGCGTTTCTAGTGCTACCTTTAGCTTCTTTAAGTTTGGGTGCTGTTATCATCGAAATAATTGAAAAGCAGTTAAGCATTGCTGATAGAAAAGCAGAATTTAGGACAAATTACAATTTTTATACTGAGTTGTTCTCGATGCTAAAATGCGGACAGTTAACAATTGAGGAGGTAATTCAGAGAGAAACAGAGATGCGTAAAACCTTTCGATTTTTTCCTCGCGAAAAATACATGAAACAGGTTCGCTTGAACGGTTATAAATATTGTAAGAACGAAACTATCAAAATACAAGAAAATTTACCAAAAATATAAAATTTTTGCAAAACCTCCCACCCCAGACTTTGAAGATTGAAGATGTTGTTAAAATATCATATCTACACACATATACATATGTCTGGGGTAGCCCCGTATGGGGAGGAAACTCATCTCAGAGTTTTTTTCGCCATCACTCACTATCAACGGATTGCTGGTAGTGGGATTCGATCTCACGACATCGTTGATACAATGGTTTCTAAGTTTGCACGACTTAGAGCATTCTGCCAACGGGGCCCGAAAAATCTCCGCAACGAAATGTTTTGTGATGTGAATCATCTAATGCGCAATGAGATTTCCTGTTTTTTGTTGCCTTAAGAGCTTTATCAGTACTAGAGGTAGAATTGTTGGTTACATTGAGGAGATTTTAATTTGATGATGTGATGAATATCGATTTGGATTTTTTTTTTACATTAGATATTATCAATAAAAATATGTATGTGAGTTTGTGAGTCTGGATTTTTATTTAATAAAATCATCCCCTAATAAATGGAGTCCACAAAGGAAGTCTTGAATACAATCAGAATGAATAAATACAATGAGACAATCAGGAAAGAAGAACTAGTTCTAGGATTGAAATATACTATTGTTAAAATGAGAATTGCTAAGACAAAATATGGTGATAAGTTGGTTGTAGTTATTAATCATAATGACAAACCATGTGATTTGTTTATAACACAGAAATATAATGCCATTGCTAACGAATTACTTTTAAAGAAAAATCTGGTTTTGCAGCCTATTGTACGCGAAAACAAGAACAAAGAAACATATGTGGATTTAGAACTGTTTACTCAGTAATATTTGAATAAAAAATGAAAAATGTAAAAAAAAAAAGAAGTAGTGTACATTGTAGTATTTTATATGTAGTAAAGGGTAATATTTCTCATTTCTTGTATCCTTTATTTTGGAAGTAAGAAAATAAAAATGTTCTTAAAAAGGGGGGTAATTTGGTAAAAAGGATGTTAAAATTTAAGAAATTGATGTTAAAATGGGGTTTTGAAATTGGGGGAAGGGTGGGCCAGAACCCCCTTTATATAACTACTGGTATCCCTCCACTTACGTTTTGGGATCCTAAAAACTGCGTTCGGTGTGCAAGATTTGATGTTTCAATGCGTAGAATTGGCGTGAAATATTAGACCGCAAAGAGTGCGTCCACTCTTCATTTAACACAAGTGACGCCGCTGAACTCGAAACGGCGTTCAGCCGGTCAGTTGAAGCATTGTTTGTGTCAAACGAGTTCACCCGCATTTGCGGACTAAGAGCGTGTTCCATCCTACTTACCGTAGTTACTACGCATGACGTCACGAATTCTGGCTTTTTGACGTCAAGGCTGGAACGATTTTTCTATTGTCCAGCAGAATAGCATGCCACCGGCGAATCCGACCAATCACATTACAGAGATCCGTAGTCACTACGCTTGCTACGCTCCCGAGCGTGGTAAGCAAACAATTACTATTAGTTACTATTTCGAGAAGGTTGGAACGTCAGCGTAGTAACTTTTGGTGAAGTTAGAACGGATATAGTAACTAATAGTATTTGTAGAAGGGTGGAACACGCTCTAAGTGTCACGCGGTGTCAATTTTCTAAGTGTCACTCAGTCAATTTTCTTGACTGAGGTGAACAAATATAAAAAGATGAGATCATGTTATTTTAAATATGCAAAGCACCTGCTCCACTTGTCGAAATTATGCCAAAACCATACATTGACGGAAAAGTTCAAAATTCAAGATGCAAGTGTTACCCTTTTGGATGTTTCTTCGTCACTACCAAAAATCGTTGACAACCGAGCCCAACCTGCACACGACCTTCTCCATTGCTTCCTCGCCGAAGATTGACAATTAGTGTCTTTTTCTGTGTCTTTATGTATTTTATTTATGTTCTTATATTTACTCCACTCTTTCGAAATGGCGTGTTATAAATAAATTACTTACTTATTACTTATATGCAACCTGTCACGTCTTGATTCATACTTTAAGGCCGGTAATCTCAATATCTGTTTCAAAGAACTATGCCACTTGTTCTTTGCCTGCCCCTTGCCCTGAAGTAATAATTGCCTTTTTCATCTGAATTCCGCATTCTCAATTCTCGCTTTTGAATTCTCGACTCTCGTTCAAATTCACGTTTTAACTCTTCTCGCTTCTCAATTCTCGCTTTTGACAAAAAACTAGCTAAAACACTAATGCCCGGGCCACATCCAGTCACATCTGTAGGTAATTTGGTACGTTGATTCGGTTATTACCGACTCTTACGTTTCATCCTGGTCATACCTGGAAGGCTGGAACGAAGAAATTCAAGATATATTACCACCATCATCACTCAAACGTAAACAAAACTGGCTAAAATCAGCGATTCTGGTCTGTGATTGGTCCAAACACTCCAAAGATACGTTTCAAAATGGCGGAGATGGATTTTTCCATCTCGACAATCTTACGTTTTCAGCGTCTTTTCTTCCCAATTTCGACCGTAAGAAGGCCTTATTACCGGCGTTATTACTAGGTATGACTATAGTGAGGCCGGGCATAATTTGGCCACCCGTTGATACCTGTTAATACAGACTGAAGATCCGCCCTTCGCTGATCAATCAGGAGAACGAGAATACTGAAGCAACTTCTCGATTCTGCAGAATCGCCAAGCTTTCCCGGTCTTCGAATTTGACAAAAACGCAAGAATAGGAAAATTGGCTACACCTCAATAGTAACAATCACAAAACAGGAGAAGTGGAAGGAGAATTGACATAAAAACGCAACTAATCATAGTCTGATACGTACGTTACCAGTGCTGACAATTCTTGCAAGCTTTTCATCTTCGCTGAGTAGATGTTCAACATGCGAATTCACGGTCTGAAAAATATTTCTTTAGTAATGATAAAAACCTCGCTAACAAAATAACGGAAACTGCTACGGGTAGATGCAGGCTACAGAGAAATGTCACGTTTTCCGTCGCTAGCTAAGACAGCTCTTACCTTGACAAAGAAAGAACAATTTAAGGAACGAAATAGAACATTTAAATAATGAAGGCAAGACTTCTAAAATGTATTTATTTATTTTTTGTTTTAGAGCTGAATCTATCGTCACATTTCAAAAATTAACTAACGTACTTATACTGAGACGCCGGCCCTTTTTAACTTTAGTTTTAAACTGACTCCAACTGGGCGAATCGCAAATTACCATAAACTGTACAAAATAACGATTATTCTTGTTATACGTTGATTTCCAGCAGAAAGAGATAGTATAGACCAAATCGAAGAATTTCAACGGGGGTGGGGAAGACCGCACCATTCAAGCGGATAAAAATAATATCTGTCTTTCCATTACTCCACTAAAAAAAATCCGTGATTGTGCTCCGTAAATACTGAGCGGGTGCTTTTACCAGAAACATTGTGTAGTATAAGTTTTGCACTCCTAGGATGTATCACTGATTAATTACACAGATGGTATTTTTAATATTAGTCGTACAGTGACAGGAGTCAAGTCAAATTTTAGGATACTTGATGTGGAATATAATTAAGTCTTTCGATTAACCAGTCTAAAAAAAAAATTTGTTCTTAAATAATAATTTTTTTTACAATTTCGTCCATTTGATGTGGAAGAAGTGGATGTTGCTGGCCAGCCCACGCAACCCAAGGAGTCATTTATTCAAACAATGTTTACAACGGATACGTCAGCTATGATTCTTCATTAGCGATATTTCGGCCCTTTTTGGCAAGGGTCCTCGTCAGGCTGTCAATAGTGTCAATTCTCTGGTTCAACTTCGGGGAAGGAAACAAACCTGTAATAAATTTGTTTCCTTCCCCGAAGCTGAACCAGAGGATTGACACTATTGACAGCCTGACGAGGACCCTTGCCAAGAAGGGCCGAAATATCGCTGATGAAGAATCATAGCTGACGTATCCGTTGTAAACATTCTTTGAATAAATGTTTCAAAGTCAGCTTGGGCTCAAAGAATATTTACCAAGGAGTCTCTGAATTATTTTGGTTTAACTTTGAAAACCAGTCACTGTGCCACCCGTTCGCTTCTCAAAACGTTTCTATCGTGACAAACCTCGCAAAGTATACGGAATCCTTGTCTCCATGAAGCCGAAATTTAATAGGTTTATTCTTGCTAAAGTGTATAAATCGATCATGCTCCGCAAGCTATTCATTTTCTTCAGATACGTGATGAGATCCGCCGAAAATACCAGTCCAACGAGAAAATGAAATTTAAAAACGGATTCAGCATATCTATTTACCTTTATATCGAGTTTCTAGTCATATTCAGAATAAAACTAATTTTACCAGTTTTCACGTTTAGGCCGGATTCCGAGCGAACTATTTGTGTGGCAACAAATAAGTTTCATATATGGATTCAGCACACCTCATCACCACTAAATCGACGATCTTATTGGCTTTAAAAATGTTTGTTTTGCCCTTAGTTTAAACCCCCCACCTCTAAATATGCAGCTACAAAGCCCATCTACGAACTCTGTAATTCGACCCAATGAATCCTCACACCTTTGAAGCAACCCCTTCAACAGTTATCGTGCTAACCAGGTGCTAACAGATAGACGGAACTTAACAAAGTCATGGGTATCAAGTCGTCACTAAAATTTTGTGATCCAATAGTCTAATCTTTTTTATGTGTAATGTGTTCAACCCAATGACATGGGGAAAAGAATTGTTTAGACAAACCTGGCGTGTTCTGATATGGACAAGAGACGGATTCAAGACAAGACAAGGATTCAAATGGCAGGCAAAAAAAAAAAAATAGCGTTAAAGGTGCAACTGCTGAAGATACAATGGTGTCACCCTAGCCTAAGTCGGGAACACGAAACCAATTTTCGTGTAATGTAATAGTTATTTTTCACCCATCGTACAGGAAAGAGAAAATGATGGAGTATAAAAAAGAAAGAAAGTAGAAAAAACACAGAAAAAAGATCACACAACAAAGAAAAACAAAAAGCAAATCACAGAGGGAAAAATCATACTTATAAATCACAAAATGTCAAAAAACAATCCCTTGCCACTCATGGCCGCTCTTACTGCATTTTACTCGTTGACATAGCTCATCGAGCTTTCGAATCGGGTCAACGATACCGTATTTATTGGTCATGTAGGTATTGCGCGTCCAATGAGGAAGACGAAGAAGGTATTTTGCGAATATAAAATAAATCCGTTTAATTTTTAGTCGGTCCGTATCATTTAAAGTTTCAGAAAATGGAGCTATATATAAAATATGGGGTAGCGCAGCACTATTATATAATTTTGCTAATAGACTTCGGTTTGAAACAGTTTGACCATAAGACCGACGAAATTTGCTTTCCATGTTCTCAACAATCAACACCTTATTTGAATCGACATCGCCGAGTCTAAACTTTACCCAGAATTACCCTCTTCTTACCTTCATCTGATCAATTAAAATCTGCAGATAGGAATCTGTTTCCGATAGTTTGCTATCAAAATCCAACGCTGTCGGTACTGGATGGGAGCTGGGATAACCCTGGAAAAAATCGTATGGTTTATTAACGCATCGAACTCCAATTCCAACGTCATTTCTTTTATTTATTTCCGACACTGATAGTCTAAGCTCTATGTAACTAAGTTGCTCTCTGTCCGAAATAGCAGGTCAACCGCCAAACTCGAAAAGAAGAATCTATGCACAACGATGTCCATCTTGTCAAGTACCTAACAAAAAGGTTATCCTACAGGGAGGGCTAAAAATAAGTTCTACAGTAGAGGTATGTTTCTCTGAACGGCTAGCCTACTATAAGGTTTGAAGCCAAGCTGACCATTCATTACGAAAGAAATAGAAAACCGTGATTTTCGGGGTTTTTTTCTTGATCAGCTAATTATCCCTCTAAGATGATGTTCGCGGGATAAATATAAATTCGGATTTTTCGGTTGCACTTCCGGCAAACCGTCCTCAGCGAAAAACAAAACAAAACTAAATCATAAAATCCACCACAATCACAACAGGAGAACGATGCGGAACCAACAGACAATAAGACGAGATGTAACTAAAAACCAGAAGAAAACGGTCCGGATGCAGATAAAAATAAAATAACGAAAGATAAAATGTGCGTGTTAAAAGTGTATATGTACAAATCTGTGATTATTTACAATTCTGAGCTCTGTGTATATTTACAATTTACCATCCGTCTGAGACAGCGCAGAAGCTTTCACCCAGAAAACGGCCCACTCGAAAAATCCATTATACGTTTGACCACTTTGGATAAAATCTTCCACAAAACTGGACGGTTTGCCGGAAGTGCAACCGAATATCCGAATTTATATTTATCCCTCGCACATCATCTTAGAGGGATAATTAGCTGATCAAGAAAAAAACCGAAAATCACGGTTTTCTATTTCTTTCGCTAGGCTCCTTAACTTTGAACAGAGCCAGTTCGTCCATTTGTTGTGATAAAAATAGGCTAACAGTCGCCAAAGTTGCTAATTAAAGTTTACGGAATAGGGCTGAGATCCGCGAGTCTAGTTACACTTCACTTATTTACTCTAACAGGCTTGACAACCAGATAAAAATGAGTTACTTAGTTTGTCCGCTAACCACAGGTAACCGATTTCATCGAATGAACTTATTCTTTATGCAGAAGAATCTCTACCATTTCGACGACCCAATCGAACAGCAAAAACAGCAGCCGTGTTCAGAATGAAATCACAGCACCAGCTTTAACTCCAACCAATTTTCAGAGAAGAAGTTCATAAAATCAGATATTTAAGGAAGAATCATTTTCCCACAAGTTCATTTTCCAGCTTGAGCGGCGTGAACTTTAGAAAAGGGACACACAGTCAAATCGTAGCGACACTAGTTCCCCTAGAGCAGTGGTTCCCAACCTTTTCCGTACCGCGTACCCCTAAACAAGGTTCGAAAAGGTTGCGTACCCCCATTTTTAGAACGTGAAAAATATATTTATGTCATAAATGAAAAGGCATACACGCGTAGAAATGTATACAAAATCAATGAGACATTAGAGGCTGCGTTGTAGCAAACATTGTGTCAAATCTCGGTTCGATGTCATTAACAGCAACATTTTGTACAGTCATCACATTTTTACGTAGCTTGACACCACGTTTCCACCAAATGGATTTTGAATCCAGTCATAAGTTCAACCCCCAGTCATAAGCAAACTGATAAATAACAGGCACATGCTGTCCTCGGTACTGGAGTTTTCGCAAAACAGAATATTTTCTTTTATGTCAGAATCTCGATGACGGACAAATACTATCATCTGAGCTTCATCTGACACATCCAGCAAATCCATGCTTCATCAAGCTGGATCGCAGACATTTTCGTTAATTTTGACCTAGACCTCAATGACAATATTACTTGCAATGCCTTCATTTGTTTTTGAACATTATTGTTTGACACAGGAAAGGATTTTACAGCAGTAGGCTAGCTGTTCTGGAATCAATATTAATTCATGAATTTAACTAGGGCTTGCATTCAGAGGCGTCACGCATGGGCTGGCGACACCCCTTCCCTTCCCCTAAGTGGTCAGCCAGTCGGTAAAAAGAACATGGTTCGCGCCGCAATTTTTCGTAAAAACAGTTATTTTTTTCGAAAAACAGTAGGTAACAAGAGCTACGAGCTCATATGGCACTTGTTACGAGTAGGCACGGCTCGGTTATGTCGATGATATATCTAGTGTTTGCTAGGTGTCTTCCCACCAAGTTTCATCTCGATCCCTCCACTCATAGCGTTTTCCAATATTTCCGGTTGCCCCCTCCAGCTCCCCCCAAAAGTCACCGGATCCGGTCCGGATTTTAAGTGGGTCGTCTGAGGCATGAGGTCTTTCCAAATATCAAGTTTCATCGAGATCCGATCACCCATTCAAAAGTTATAAATACCTCAAGATTCCGGATTCCCCCTCCCTCCACTCCCCCCACGGTGCTCGGATGGGGGAAGTGACTATTTCCAACTTAATCATTTGGGGTCCCTGATACCGAAGGGCAAGTGCCATAAAAATTACCAGCCACTCGGTAAAAATATCTCCCCCCCCCCAAATTTTGTGTGGATAGTGATGCCTCTGCTGGTAATACTAAGCTTTCGGCAATCAAAAATGAGTGAGGTGATAATATGAAAATACAGATTAAATAGATTTGGGTATCTTCGCGTATCCCTTAGGGTACGCGTACCACCTGTTGGGTACCACTGCCCTAGAGGACACGAACATCCCTACTGAAACTCAACCAGCACCGCATCTTAGCCTTGCTAGAATTTTCTACGTCCGCCACTGCACGCACGAACAAAGCGAGCCGAGTGGCGCTGCGACGGAGGTCCATTTCTGATGCATGGGAAGGATAGGTCTTCGCATTACTCTCTAGAGTTATTTTGCTCTGGCCAAGAAGGGCCGAAATATAGCTCTAATAAAATGTAGCTGAATATCCGTTTTGCACCGTCAAATATGAATTTGTGGTACCTCTATGTGCTTGTCCATCTTTGCTTGAAACATTCAGCAACTACATAAGGTAAGCCATTGCCGAAAAATATCACATACGAATATACGATAACAAAATGACATATCATATCACCACTTCCCTACTCTCTTCAGAGGAGTGGATTCCTCCAATTTTTCCATCTAGCCGTCACACATGGAAATGCAGGCTTTTGTTGAAATTCCAACTCTCCGTGTCTGAATGAACTGTCGGTTGCGAGCAAGCACCACAGATTCTGAACGATATTACTAGAGCATCGAGTGAAAAACTACAAAACCCCTTAGGCGAGTCAAAATAATTCAGTATAAATTCAAACATTAGCTGTAAAAATAAGTTCCCTTTTCAGTTAAATATTAAGGGCTCCGTAAGCGCCTGAATGGGTGTTTTAGGTTTTGATTTGGTCAAAAAATTACTAAGTTCAAAGAAGCATACCTCTACTGCACTACGAAGGAAGGGGTTAGACAGTCCCGATGAAAAATTTATCTCAAAATAGTACTATGAAGTAGTACGAAAAAGTGGCATGCAGTACTAACGATGCTTCTACTTCAAGGCTACCGTGTTGCTGCATATTAGTATATGCTACTATTAGCAAGACTGGATGCTACTATGGCAAGACAGGATGCTACTGGATAGTACTACATAAGATTGGACCAGTCTGAGGCACATTAAATGATAGTATTATTTGCTATTACATAGTATTACATGCAACGTTTTCGTACTGCTACCATACTACTACGCAGGCTACAAATTTTCCATCGGGGTTCTACTAGAGGGGGGTTAGAACTACGTTCTAGCAGATGGGGGGGGGGGGGAGACCTATGACAAAGGGAGGTGGGGGTGAAACTGAGTTCCACGATGAGTTCTGTTTCTGCGGTCAACAATGTTTTTGTGGCTCAAACTGCGGCTCGGCAAATAGACAACAAGACCAAAGGTTTCGATGGGATCCTAAAAACCTAATATCTGATCGAGAATTGGGTCTTGTCTTCGCCAGATCCACTCTTCGCCAGGCTTATCACCAGAGAAAATCAAGTTCAGATGTACTGATCGAAACTTCCTGCTTTACTTCTGCCAAATTTCCGGTTTCGGCCGAATTCCGAGAGAAATAGTCCAGCAAACAAACAAAAATCAGAAAAGAAATTCTGCGTATATCCTTATCTCTACAAACAACATCTAATCAACTTCAAATAATAAAAAAAATCCGGTTACAACCGGATTCTGGACGAATTATATGTCTAGGTAAAAAATGATTGTCATATACAGACTCAGCATCTCTTTTTACCCCTAAGTCTGTTTGGCTTTTTTTGGCTTTTAAAGCCCAAGTCTTACTAGAAATGATCTTTTCACTATGAAATGGATCAGAAAAAACGTTTGTGGAAAATACCATTACTTCCCACCTGAATTTAGAGATTTTCTTGTTAGCACCTGTCGACTCTATCCTGCTTTCCTGCTCTCCGACGCGGCGGCTCGGCGTAAAACGTTTGAAAACTGAACGCACCGGGGTTAAAAAGTGGGAAAACCAAGCGAATAAATAAAGTCTAAAGCAGAAGATTCTCATATCCTAATGTGTGCAAGAGTTCTCAGCGGACGTTGAAGATTCTGGCAAACTTTAGATTGTTTTACGTGCAAAACTCGGCACGGCCGAAAAGCGCTAAAAATTCGTCGGCATAAAACGAAACAGAGGAGAAAGGTGGGGATTTTAGAAGCTTGCAACTCCACAAGGGACCTACGTATATTATAAAGGGCAGAATAAGAAAGAGGGGTCCTTTAAAAAAAAAAATCCGGTTTTGGCCGGATTCCGGGCGAACTAGTTGTCCGGTTAGAAAATGCTTTTCACAGAAGTGTTCACCATGTCGTCTTACCCCTAAATCGAACATATAATCAACTTCAAGTGAAACATTTACTTTCAACTAACTTTCCTGTTTTTGCCGGATTCCGGACAAACTACTTGTCCGGCGAGAAAATGATTTTTACCATCGTGTTCAGCATGTCTTCTTACCCCATAATCGACTATCACATTAGCTGTTTAAAAATATTTTGTTTGCTCCTTAATTTGAACCCCCTCCCCCACCCCTAAATGTGGGGCTACATAGCCCATCTACGAATTTGACCTTACCCTTGACCCAAAGAATCCTCACACTAAGTTTCATCAAAATATCTCATTCCCTTCGAGAGTTATCGTGATCACAGACAGACAGACAGACAGACGGACAGACGAAACACTTTTGCGATGTCACAGGTATCCCTCCACCTACGTTTTGGGATCCCAAAAACTGACGATCTCTCTAGTAGGTAAGGACGTACTCCTGACGATCGTCTAATTGGGAATTTATAAAAACAGACAAAACGGCATTTCCGCGAGTTTCAATTTGTATGCCGAGTGTGCCCGTGCCTCGCAGGAGGTAACTATTAGTGGGAGAAATGAAAAATTAAATAATAATAAAAAAATCAAATCAAATTACTTTATATTGATTGATAGAGCTATGAAGTTCTTTGAACGATGCTTCGGCCCTCCTCATCAAGGCTGCTCCTCGTGCTTGGATAAATTAGCAATCAACACGTTTGGGCCTTAGAGAACGGTTACTTACGCGATATAAGACAATATGATAAGCTTCAAGACCAATATCGTAGTCAAATGCAACTGGTACTTACCGTACTCTGCTCTCCAATATCTTTTATCACGTCTTCAACAGCTCGTATCCATTTTTCCCTTTCTTGCAAATCTTTTCCCTGGAGGTGCAAGGTCTTTCCATCAGATGTTATAGCAAACGTTGCATCATCTTCATCACCCTCTATTCCCACGTATGCTCCTCGAAGCCGAATGCAGCCTCGCCGCATGCCACGGGACATCTTTTCTTTAGACTATAAACAAACTTAAGCTTATTTCGGGTCCAAAGAGCCATATCTACCCCAAGTAATTATGATATGATATGATATTTAATTGATATTTTGGGCTTAAAAGCCCAAGGGCCATGGCAATACATACAAAAGGAAACACAAACTAACAATACTCAACAGACAACACTTGGAATGTAATCAGTTTTTGTTTTGATTTTGATATAGCGATCGCAATTTCTGTCCGTCCGTCGGTCGGTCTGTCCAGGTTTTGCTAGTTCGGGCACTTCCACATAGCTAGGACGATGAAACTTGACAGGCATATCAAGGACCCCAAATGATTCAGTTGGAAGTAGTTACTT
This sequence comes from Branchinecta lynchi, assembly GCA_023053575.1. Lineage (NCBI taxonomy): Eukaryota > Metazoa > Arthropoda > Branchiopoda > Anostraca > Branchinectidae > Branchinecta > Branchinecta lynchi. Next base: position 16,650,189 of record JAKZAP010000011.1, on the reverse strand, counting down.
CCCCGATCCGAGCATCTGGGGGGGGGAGTGGAGGAAGGGGGAATCCGGAAAAATTAGGTATTTGTTATGAAAGACCGCGTGTCTCAGACGTCTCATTTTAAATCCGGACCGGACCCGGTGACATTGGGGGGAGTTGAAGGGGGGAACCGGAAGTCTTGGAAAACGCTTAGAGTAGAGAGATTGGGATGAAACTTGGTGCAAAGAACAAGCACGATTCCTAGTTATGTGATTGACATAACCGGACCGGATCCACTCACTGTGGGGGAGTAGGAGGGGGGAATCCGATTTTCTAGTGATCCCGCGAGTTCGGTAGGCTACTTCCTGCTGTGCTAGGACGATGAAACTTGGCAGGCGTGTCAGGGACCCGAACAGATTGACCTGATAATAGTCTTTTCATCGATCCGACCATCTGGGGGGGGGGGGGGTCGGGAAGGGGGAATCGGGGTGATCGGACCTTAAAGAAACTTGATATATAGAAAGACCTCGTGTCTCAGACGCCCAACTTTAAATACGGAGCGGATCCGGTGACATTGGGGGGAGTTGGAGGGGAAACCGGAAATCCTGGGTAACGCTTAGAGTAGAGGGTTAGGGATGGAACTTGGCGGGAAGAACAAGCGTAAGTCCTAGATACGCGAATGCACAAAAACAAAACACATGTGACGAATGGGATGCAAGTTGAACATTATCAAGTTTATGCGGCCTAGATTTGTCATTTGGCATCCGAACCGGATCCGACCAAAGTAGGGGGACTTGATCGGCGGGAAGGGAAGATGTTAGAGATGCGAAGTTTATGTTTCCGAGTCGTATTCGGCCACAGTGGGGGGAGCTGAAGGGAGAGTCCCGGAAATGTTGTGGCTCGCATAGGGGTTAAACGAGTGGAGTGATTCGAATGAAACTTGAAAAATAGAGAGATCGTATGCGTTTAGATGGCATACTTTAGGGTCCGGACCGGATCCGAGCACGGTGGGGAGGGGTACCAGAATTTTCGGAAAAATGCTAAGATTTATTTTCACGCTTCTCACACGACCTACTCGTAACAAGTGCCATATGAGCTCGTAGCTCTTGTTTTTTTGCAGTCATGATATCCGAAAATTCAGCTGATGCTTTTTTGGCCATTTTTCAGCTCTTCCTGGCAATGCTTGTTGTACATAACATTTCATGCATGATGTTTGTTGCGACAACAGATTACATCCCAAGTGCTGTCTGTTGAGTGTTGTCTGTTGAAACAGCATATCCTTGAACATGTGATTGAGTACAATAAAAAATTGGCTGAAACCAACAAGAAGTAACCAACGATAAAATAAAAAGATGTAAAGCATGAGCCCAAAAACACAACAGACAAACACAAACGCCAAGACCAAATCCAGAAAACTGAAATCATAGTTCGTCTCCTGACCATTGTTGATTTACTGGATCAATCACATCCCGTCAAAGTGACAAGACTGAAACAATCAAACCCATCTTAGTATTACCATTATTATTATTTTTTCTTTTTACTGAACAGACTTTGACAAAATACATTATAAACACAGAAACTTCTTCTTTGCCTTAAGACAATACTGTGAATTCTGAAACTTCCGTTTCTTCTAAATGTTTTGAATCCTGGAATATCATTGCAGCTACCAGTTGGCCATAATAATGCATAACACTGGGACGCCCCCCGTAAATAAAATTGAACACCTTATGAAATACTTCAAAGACTATGCAAGCCCAAAGAAAAACACTGTGTTAGCAAGATACATCTTCCAGAAGAGGGACCAGTTAGAAAACGAAAGTATTGAAAGGTACATCACAGAATTAAAAACATTGGCCAAACCATGTCTGTACACAGAACAAATGAAATGATTCGTGACCGAATTGTCTGTGGAATTCGAAACCAAGCCGTTCAAGAGAAACTGCTAGCGGAAGGTGACTCATTAACTCTCGAGAGTGCAGTGTCAAGACTTAGAACCTACGAAAAAACCCAAGCTCAGCTAAAATCATTCAGTGGTAGTAAACCAATACCTATCAAGCAGGAAGTTGATGCGATCACACGTGGTCAGAATCAGAAAGCTACTGCTAGTACCCCCCCCCCCCCCCAAAGGTAGAGAATGCTATTTTTGTGGTTGATCCTACTCGAACAATCATGCATGTCCAGCGAAGGGGAAAGTCTGTACCCAGTGCAAGAAGCCAAACCATTTCGCAGGGTCTGTCGCAGCAACAAAACGTAAGCACCATTGACGAAGAAACTGAGTCGTGCGGAGAGGCAGCTGATGACCAAGATACAATTTTCCTGTATTCCATTGACAAAGGTAGTGGCAAAGATGAAGCCCTTGTCCCACTGGCCTTAAACAACCAGCTTTCAGTCAACTTCAAAATTGACACAGGAGCTCAAGCCAATGTCATCCCCAAAACATTCTCGACAAGCTTGACCCAAAACTGAATTTGCAACCAAAAAATCAACGACTGACCAGCTAATGTGGTGCTAGGATCCCTGTCAATGGCACTTGTGATCTTACCTGTAGCCATACACAATATCCTAGGGGTGCCACAGATTCTACGTAGATGATTCAGCATCAACCCCAATAGTGGTACACCAATCCAGCACAGACTTGAACCTGATCAAATTGGTACTTAATGTTAACGCGGAACAAATCAGCATAGATGATGAGTACAAAAGCCTCTTCGAAGGTATTGGCCGACTTGAAGGCGAATGCAAGATCCATCTGAAAGATGGGTCCATACCCACCGCCTACCGGGCCAGAAGGATACCAGAGGCACTAAAAGATAAACTCCAGGAAGAACTTAGGAGAATAGAAAGAGATGGCATCATTGAAAAAGTCGCGGAGCCCACAGAGTGGGTCAATTCAATGGTGATGATCGAAAAGAAGAACGGAACTGTAAGACTCTGCATAGACCCAGTAGACCTCAACAAATGCATAAAGCGCCCTTACTACCCCATACCAAGAACAAATAACGAGTAAGAACAATGGTCTCTCGTCCATCCACCGACTATAAATGTTCCGACAACAATGAACGGAGGTGGAGCCATTTCTTGGTCGCCCGTGTATACTCGTTGGTCTCCGTCTCTCCGCCGTTACACACTTGAGTCAATTACGAAGAAAACAACGTAGCCACTAGCGAGGCGGATGTTCTGGCCTGTTCACACGGGAAGGAAACAGCGTTGATTTTGTTTGAGTAGACGCTGGCGTCTGATTAGTGAATATTAGAGATGCGAAAAATAAAAGCGAACTTGGCGATGGTCATTCACAATCGCTTTTGTTATACCATGACCATCAATATGAAGATTGAAATCCCTTGTGACATTCCTTTTTATGTCTCTGGGGAGAACCATACAATGCAAACCGGGATTTGAAGCACACTCACTGAAGGCATGACCCATTGAGTTTCAACATCTGTAGTATTAACTTTGTCAGACGACTGTAAACTAAGAGTAACGTAATGAAGGCTTTCGAGGATTACTGAAATTACCTAAATGGTAGAATAACATGGAATAGTCAAAATAATACCAGTAGGTGAGTGTTTTTTTTTTTTTTTCTTCTTTTTTTCCGAAATGTATAATTGTATACATTTCGATTTAGTGACTTAGACTTCGATTCAGTAGTTAATCGAAAGACGAAAGTTCACCTCAACCTGGTCTATCTTATCTCGTTTGTCTTTTAGTTCACTACTTACAAATAATTCGATGTCAACGGTGTATTTTCCCATCAAATAAAGTCATTGGTTTTCGTACTGAGGCCTTGCCAAATGGGTTCTAGTTTGTCTAGGACCCACATAGAAGTCCTAGTTTTTTTTTTTTGTATTTAATTAAAAATTGTTTCTGATTAGTTTGTCAGAGTAGAAGCCTATTCCATCTGCGTAATATTTGTTCATTTCCACCAAGCCTATTAAACCTGAAACACGGCCTTTTTTTTTTTTTAAAGAATCTGCCTGTTTTCATCTGATATTCTCAGATGAGAGCAAATAACTGGAATGAAATTTATCTCTTCTTGTTCTGGATATTGACACCACTTAATTGGACTGACCCCGAAAAGATACAATTTACGTTACCATATATCTTACGTTACCTGTATACGGCCTTTGGGTTTTTCAATACAGATATATATACAGTTTGTCGTACTTTTAACTAAACTTGACGCATTTGTAAAATCTGCTTTGCATCAAATGGCAGTTTCTGTATATTTTGATATATTCTTAATTGCTTCGGAATTTTCTTGTCAACCCCCGAAAGCTTGTCTGATTCAATGAGCCGGCAACCGCTGTTTCAGCGCCCGCCCAGCCCAGTGTGAACAGGCTTATCACTGCTGCCTCCGTTCGATTTTTCTTCCTCAGTGATTTACTGCGTTACACCTTCTCTGTAGAGGTAACGACTTTTGATGTCCCGGGTAAGATCCACCTCAGCTCGTTTGCGTCGGGAGTCGACTCGACTCAGCTTGGTTGTGTGACAGAGATAGGGAGACAGCAGTTCTTGCTCTTATTTGTTCTTGCCCATACCAACCTTAGAAGATGTTACGGCCAAGCTGCATGGTGCAACGGTGTTCAGCAAAATGGATGCCCGGTCAGGGTACTGGTCATTAGTCCTTTCTGCAACCGCATCTGAGATGACAACATTCAGCACTATATACGGTCGATATCGATTCCTAAGAATGCCCTTCGGCTTACTTTCAGCACACGATGAGTTCCAGCGCCACATAGAAGAAACAATTGAAGGGCTGGAAAGAGTAGCCATCATTATTGATGATATTCTAGTGTATGGAGCAAATCAAGAAGAGCATGACGAAAGACTTCGAGCTGTTATGCAAAGAGCACTAGAAAAAGGTATGAGATTCAACAGAGACAAATGCAGCTTCAGTGCAAGCAGCGTATGCTATTTTGGGCACGGAATTGGAGCAGACGGCATGAAGCCTGACCAAGAAGAAGAGCTAATTACCCTCCTTGAAATGTTGAACTACCTCGCAAAACATATTCCCGACCTGTCCACTAGAAATAAAAGCCTTCGAGACATACTCAAACGTGAGCCATTCTCATGGAGTCCGATAATGACCAGACGCTGTCAGAACTCAAGCAGTCTATCGTGTCAAGCATCTCCTTCTTCAATTACAAGAGCTTAGATGTGGAGTTGAAAGTCGACGCTTCCAGCCATGGCTTGGGAGCACACTTCTGTAGTGATGGAGAGGTAGTAGCCTATGCGTCCTGTGCACTTAGCAAAACTGAGCAAAAGTACTCCCAACATGAAAAGGAGCTATACGCTATTGTGTATGGATGCAACACTTCTACCACTATCTCTGTGGAAGACGAGTCAACGTAATAACTGATCACCACCCACTTGAGATAACACTCAGAAATCCTATCCACAAGGCCCCTCCAAGGGTACAGAGACTAATGCTACAGCTCCAACCGTATGATCTGCATCTGCAGTTCCGGCCAGGTTCAGAAATACCAGTCGTAGACGCTCTCTCTCGTCTTCACCTTCCGGATATCGATGAGAAACTAGCGACAGAAATAGATGTGTATGTTCATCAGATCTCTAGACATCTTCCTGTAAGTGATGAGAAAACCCTGCAAATCCAGGAAGAAACTGCCAAAGATAGTCAACTCAGGATTCTGGCAAAAAACAATCCACGAAAGTTGGCCCAAATGCAGAAAAGCATGCCAGTCAGAGGCAGGTCTGTTCTGGAATATCCAGCATGAGCTGTCAACAAACCAAGGGATCATCTTCAAAGGCGAGAGATTGGTCATACCCAAGGCATTACAACTAGACATTCTAAGACAACTCCGTGCTGCTCATCTTGGAATAGTAAAAACCAAGCAAAGAGCCAGAATGCTGGTTTACTGGCCTGGCCAGGTCTGAACACGGACACTGAGCATTATGTCCATAGTTGCCAAACATGTGCTAGAAACATGCCGGCGAACCAGAGAGAGCCTATGATAAGTCATGAAATACCAATTCTTCCTTGGCAAAAAGTCGCATTCGACCTATTCACGCTTAACAATAATGACTATCTTGTAACAGTGGACTATTAGAGCCGTTTTTTCGAAGTAGACAAACTCAGCTCCACGACGTCAAAGGCTGTCCTCTCTAAACTCAAATCTCATTTCGCCAGACATGGCGTTCCATCTACACTAATATCTGATAATGGCCCTCAGTACTTTTCGGTTGAATTCCAAGATTTTGCCAAGACATGGGGATTCACTCACAGAACATCAAGTCCAATCTACCCCCAGTACAATGGCCTTGTGTAAAAAAATGTCCAGACAGCAAAGAACCTCATGGCGAAGGCATCAGAAAATAGTGAAGACCCATACTTGGGACTGCTCGAGTACAGGAACACACCCGTGGATGGACTAGTCTAGCCGTCCCAAGTTCTGATGAGCCGTCAATTGAGGACATTTCTACCATGTACCCCGAACCACTTAAAAAAGAAAGTAATCAGCAATCACAAGTTCTTGGAGAAACGCACAGCTCTCCAGAGACAACAGAAGTTTCATTACGATGTGGTGTCTAGGCCTCTGCCGTCAGTAGGAGTAGGGAAATCAGTTTATGTGCAGAAGATCCCGGGTGGCAAATGGAGCCCAGCAAGAGTAATTGCCCAGTCTGAGTCCCCTCGGTTCTATGTAGTCGAGATAGAAAATGAATCTGTCATAAGACGGAACAGAGTACATCTATCATGTAGCCTCGGCATCGACTCGTGAGACTGGAGACCTTGGTGGGCCAACTGTCAGGGCTTCGACCCCTTTCTCTACCCCAAACAAGGACATTCCGGTTCAGAAATAATCTGTTATGAAACTTCTGACAGTGTAGTAATCTACACAGCAACCTCAAAGCTGTAGTGCATGCCTGTTCTGTGCCTGTTCAATGTTATGGTGGGGGATGGGACAGGGATGGGAGTAGGAAAAAACTCAAACTGTGTCCTCAGGCTTAGAATCTGCATCTATCTTCATATTTTTGGGAGCAACTTGGGCCAAGCCTCAGTAGTAGATGAACCAGGTTGAGAGGAGGACTTGGGCCCAGCCTCAGTTTTCCCACAAACAGTTTGTGGATAAATTGTGGCTCAAAAAGAGTGTTTCCGCTGGGTTTTGTGCAGCCCAAAAGTGTGTTTCAACGACCAACAAGATTGTTGTGGCTCGCTTTGTGACTTGAATTCGACAAACAACTGCCGAGTCGATTGTTGATTTTTAGCATTGATTCAGGTGGGTAATTCATAATTGAGCAGCAAAATAATGTCAAAACAATAAAATGACTACTTTCAGAAGCTTGTAGGCATAAAACTGAGGTCTTTTTTGCAAATGATGGTAAAGACGAAAGCCTGAAAATCTATTTACTGAGATTTTATCTCAATATTCTTTTTTGTTTCAGACAATTGAGCTAACCACTGGCTTACCACCCAGAAAATTGACAAAAAAGCATTTATACAAATCTCAACTTGCAGCACGACTGCGTAGCACATGATTGTATTTCTGTGACAAACACAATTCTGTTGTAAAAAAAGCCTTTAGCTGTTTAGACGTGGCCAACGTGGACCAGTGTGCCAACAAACTGTGCAGGACTACTAGGTGTATGAATTCTAGGATACTTTGTAGCTTACTACTTACAATATAATAAGACAAGGTCCCAACTTTTTCATCCAAGACAAACCATCTATACTGCCAACCTTGCATGACATTTGTCCATTTGCTCAGTGGACCTTCCATATTCTAAGACAAAAATACTATGTCAATCTTCAGCAAGCTACCGCTTTTGTGTGCTAATTCTGGGTTTCAAGGAATTAATTTATGAATGTTGTTGGTTTGATTTATGAATCATTGAACTGGTTTTGACTTGATATTCTTCTTCTTCCTCCGCCACTTCGAGAAATCAAGAAGATTTCCGTGAAGATGGCGTTGAACTCAACCGGTCACTCCCTATTGGTTCAAAATTTGGTAGTGAGCAGGTCCATTCAAAAGTTGGAGCTTCACAAACCAGGTTGAAACTTCAGAGCAAAATTTTGTTTCTTTGCTACGTTTTTATAGTTTCCGGACTTCTGAACTTCTCTTTCAGACTTTTCAGTCAGAATCTGATCTTCAGAGTCCAGACCGGAAGACCAAAGACGTTTTCCTACGATCCCACACTGATCCCACAAAGAGTTTGTGACTCGAAAAGAGCGTTTCCGCGATCATCTGTTTGGCCTACAATCAAGTGTAGCTCTGAGACCAAGACATTTTTTTGTGGTTCGAGTTCGACAAACAACTATCAAGGCGATTTTTGAGTTTGTAGCTGGAAAATAGCCGAAACTCATAATTAGCAGCAAAATTAAAGTATAAATAATAAAACTAGCTACTTTATCAAGCAAATACCGATAAAAACAGTATCCTTCTTGCACACAAAGGTAAGGAATTTAGCTTAAACTTCTGTGTATTGAGGATTATCTCTTTTTGTTTTTTACAGACATTTGAAATTACCGCAAAAAAGACAGATAAAAGGGCGTTTCCGCAAGTTTCAGCTTGTGGGAAGGGTGTGTGAGACACACTTTTGTTTCCGCGACAGATCTGCCGCGAAAAAACGCTTCAAGTGTGTATCTAAGTATCTTGTAATAATATAACTGAAAGAACTTCTACTGTACTGACTACAGAGCTTACCCGGTTGGTATATTGTTTGTTTGTTTTTTTGTAAATCGACCTTGTGTCCCCGGCTTAACACTCTATTTACTTTGATTTTATACAGAAGTGTAAATTAAACCTTGAACCTTGTTGTTCTTTTTTCTGGAGGGGAGGGGGGGGGGTGTTTTCTGTACAGTTCTGGTGGAGTCAGTTCGTCACTTCCGGAAATGTGGTTATAGTGTTTGTAGCGTCCTTCCGGCCATTCCATATGACACCCCAGTATGTTCTGGGGTAGCCTTCTAGAAATTTCCAAGCTTCTTATTTTTTAAAACTCTTTCTCAAAATGCACTATTTACAAAGGACGCAATATCTATTAGTCCAACTAAAAGAGAAGTCGAGCTGGGATTGGTCTCGTGTTTCTGTAAAGCTGTGTACAAGTAGAGTTCTTTTTACACATTTGTTTATTTCCTTCCACGAGAGAGAAAAATCGAAAATATTTGAACCACGAAATTGACAAAGTGAACTGAACAATCGGGCAAAAAAATATATACGTCTCATCACAACAAACACACCATCATATCCAACACTTGACCTCCCAATTGGTTTCACAAAGAGCACAAGTTTTCGCACTTAGCTGTTCAAATTTCGACATATGAATCTTGATTTACAAATACTCCAAGAAACAGAGAAGCCATGCAATACATGAATGTTATTTTACAGTATTCGTTTTTTTTTAAATATTAGACTTCAAGTATACTTGTCTTCATGCTGCAGGGGACTTGTCACGAGAGTTGTCTAACCCAGTACTTTTCCAGTTTTTCTACGATCTTGAGCGTGTTCCATCCTACTTACCGTAGTTACTACGCATGACGTCACGAATTCTGGCTTTTTCCGTCTAGGCTGGAACGATTTTTCTATTTTCCCGCAGAATATCATGCCACGGGCGAATCCGACCAAATCACGATTGAGAGATCCATACTTACTACGCTCCCGAGCGTGGTAAGCAAATAGTTACTATTTCGAGACGGCTGGAACGGTCAGCGTAGTAACTTTTGGTGAGGTTGGAACGGAAATAGTAACTAATAGTTACTATTGGTACGAGGGTGGAACGCGCTCCTTGAGTCTACGCATATCTAAGTTAGAATTTAAATACAGTTGCCAAATCCATCTGTCGATGAACGGACACTTTTCGAAGAGGTGATCTCGTTTCCAACCAAAACACAAAACCAAACAGTCCCAACAGAAAGGGATTGACACCAGCCAACCCCAATGCCATTATACTGGGAATAAGAAGATGTTTCGGTGTTTTTTCTCAGCTTTTTACAGAAATTTCGCAGATGTCAAGATAAGAATCTGAGCTTATCCTTACTCGTAAATTTTCATTTAGATTCGAGTTCTTTCTTCGATAGGAGTTTATCCTTTACTGCATTTGACGAGTACCATCTATATGGCTTGTACACGATTCTGGGGATCAACAAAATACTTTTCTATTCTCAACAGTTCCGCGAGAACTAAGATTTTTGGCAGATCTCAAACCCTTGTCTAATTCTGAGGTGAGAATTAGATACCCAACCGTTACAAGAAAAAAGTACTAAGTTAGTAATTGAGAAAACGTGACGAAAGTTAACAATGTATACTATCAGCTTGTTTTCAAGAAGAGTGAGAATGGGAGGAAGAGCACTCTTAGAGCGTGTTCCACTCTTCTAACAATAGTAACTATTAGTTACTATTTCCGTTTCAACCTTGTGAAAAGTTACTACGCTGACCGTTCCAACCTCCACGAAACAGTAGCCTAACTATTTGCTTACCATGCTCGGGAGCGTTGTAAGCGTGGTAACTACTCATCTCTCTGTAACATGATTTGTCGGATTCGCACGTGGTATGATATTCCGCTGGAAGTTAGAAAAATCGTTCCTGCCTTGACGGCAAACAGCCAGGATTCCTGACGTCACGCGTAGTAACTACGGTAAGTAGGGTGGAACACGCTCTTAGAAACTGGGTAGAGGAGAAACACCTTAGGTTTCAAATTGTATTCGTCTTAGTAGGTGAAGTACAGACATGCTCGCACAACTCAGAACTGCTCACGACTACACTATCAGAAGTTTGATATCAGATAACATACGTTCGCGCATTCTTGTATTGACCGTTATAAGGATATATCTGTTAAGGCCTTTTAAGTGTTATGTTTCGAATTCGAAATAAAACTTCTGTTAACACCATTTTAAGTGTTATATTTATCAAAAGATAACATTTAAAAGGGTCATAACCCAAATATTATACTAACGTAACACAAGGCTACACAAACATGTATTCTCTGTTATCAAACTTCGGAGCGCGCGAGGGTCACTTGCCAGTCGCAGCAAAGCATCCTTTCCAAAATAAACCCCAAAGCCAATAATTGGGTTGTCTGCTTTTCAACTCCGTACTTGCAACACGAAAATGGTTGGCATAACTGCCTGGATCCGAAAGCTTCCGTAATATTTTCGCTAAATACACGCCTGAACTGCCCGGTTTCACAGTCCGCATTCAAAAGGGTTCAATATAGTATGGTTTGGCCAATTAAGAACTTTGTCTTCCACTCTGTATCACAATCGGGATAGAAGGTAGATCCGAGACATGTTCTTCCGAGCAGCGACCCTCAGCTCCGCGCACCTACCGCAACGAGCGCTGATGATTGACTGTGGTTCGAAGGTCGATGGTAGTTCACAAGACGTCGGCCGACTAGATATCTGAAACAGAACATGAGCGTTTTACCAAGGGATATTCCCCACCACACTCGCCCTTTTGAGAACACATTCTCCTAAAGGACCCGTCGTTCCTATAATGCTAATGCAACTTGCTTTTGCCCGGAAACCCAAACTTCATGTCGCATTTTTAGTCCGCTCACTCTACCTCACTAATCTTTGCACTTCTTCTCAATTTTCCATGTGCATTACGCTCCCGAACGGTGTTTGCGTATCATGCTTATATTGATGCGTAAAACCAGTTATCTGAATTCTGCCGAGTGTATGCCAGAAGTCAATAGGTCTGGAGAAAGGCATAAAACAGCTGAAGCTGTGGATAAATTGTTAAAAGCAGGACCTAGTCCTGCAGTTTTCAAACAGTTTTGAATATTGGAATATAAACAGTAAATAGTGCGAGGTGTACTTCAACTCGCACTTCGGAGCGATTAAGATCCAAATACTACTTGAGCCCAAGCTGACTGGGAAACATATATTCAAACGATGGATAAACCTGATACGTCAGCTATGATGCTTTGGCAGCGATATTTCGGCCCTTCTTATCCTCGTCAGGCTGTATGTCAGAGACAACGTTAGGGAAATATCGCTGCAAAAGCAGCGTTGCTGACGTATCTATTTATCCTCGTTTGAATATATGCATCTGTGTTGCTCCATGGGTTATGATGACTGACATCTATTACTGGTCTGAGTCGTCCCGCTCCTTATATGACCTCTCGTTATCCAGTGACTTATTGAAAGCTTCAGGTGAAGTTGGTAACACCGTGGATTAGGAAGAGAATCCACTCGCTGATCACTCCTTCAGAAAAAAAGTTTTGTCGCACTCTTATTTTGACATGGTATTTGGAGAGCTCCTTTGAATGGCTTCTTGCATGGAGTTGGTTGAACTTGTGCAGGTCCAGAGAACTAGTTGTGCCACTGGAGAATTTATGGGCAACGCTGTTAGGCGGTTTGTTGGCGTGTGTTGTTAGTTGATATTTTTTTTTAGCCTGTCTTCATACAGCAGTGCTGTATGGCCATCTATAACCTTGGTCTCCCGTCTCTGCACACCCTCGAATATTACTACCTGTCATACAATATGGATATAGACAGGAACAGTTCTGATTGCTACGTGCAGTTTTTACAGACATCTGCACTGGTGTACACACACCAAACGATTGACGAATAAATGACATTCCACTTGACTTTGAATACAAACTCAAATCACTAGATGAAGTCCCATGAGCTTTGGGATTAACGTTAAAGTAAATAGGTGATTAGATACTAATTAGTTACTCAATGAACAAGCTGTGTCGTAGCCTTAGTTACTAATATTACACTACCTTTTATATTCCTACATCTTCATTTTTCCTATTATCCCTAAACTGATCCGTATTTCGGCCCTTCTTGGCAAATATCCTGTTCAGGCTCCCACATTTAAGAAACAAACCTGCAACGGGATGAAACTGAATGCAGCTTACCTGTCATTTCTAATGTGTTCATATAGTCGTCTGAACTGGGCGGTCTGCCAATAGATGATTCCCGCGAGGAAAGCAACAAAGAAGCAGAACGGGTAGATTCGTCGTTCAACAAAACCGAAAAGATCCGGATTTGTGACTGTAAAATGACCATCATTAGAGATCGCTTCGGACTGAGAAAGGGTGATTTTTACAGCAGTGGTTAGAGTTTATATTCTAACATACGTGACCACTTTGAAACTTTGCTGGGTTATTCGAAGGTTACGAACTCATCCCAGCTGTTTTCAGCATCTCTCGCCCGGCTTGGCTTTAATGAACAAGAGCTACGAGCATATATGGCACTTGTTACGAGTAGGTGGGGCAAGCAAGTGGATGAGAAAGTCACAAAATACCCCTTTCAACTACCCTAGGTTCAGAGCAATTCTGGCATCGCCTCGAATCATCTAGAGCAAATGACTTTTCTACTCTCCAAGTTCAGATCATGTTTGATCCCTAGACGGGCCACCGTTTTCGCCCCCCCCCCCCCCCTCCCCCTACAACGCCTCCTATTGTAGCAGAATACGACTCGGACACATTAATGTCGGATCTCTGACATCTCCTCTACCCGTCCATCAAGTACAAATCGACTGGAGTATATCTGCAAATTTTCGGATCCCACTTCATCCTGCTTCTCCCGTGACGGGATCCGGTCCAGACGCCGTATAACAAACCTAGGCCGCATAAACTCGGTAATCTCCAACTTGCATCCCAATCGTCCCTTAAGTGTTTGGGATCCCAAAACGTAAGTTGAGGGATACCCATGACATCGCAAAAGTTGTCCGTCCGTCTGTAAGCACGATAACTCTCGAAGGGAATGAGATATCTTGATGAAACTTGGTGTGGGGATTCGTTGGGTCAAGAGTAGTCGAGTTTGTAGATGGGCTTTGTAGCCCTGTATTTAGGGGTGGGGGAGGGGGTTTAAATTAAGGGGCAAGCAAAATATATTTAAACAGCTAATGGAACAGTCGATTATGGGGTAAGAAGACATGCTGGACATGATGGTGAAAACCATTTTCTTGCCGGACAAGTGGTTCGCCCGGAATCCGGCCAAAACCGGAAAGTTTGATAAAAGTAAAAGTTTTATTTGAAGTTGATTGGATGTTCGATTTAGGAGTAAGAAGACATGCTGAAAACGATGGTGAAAACCATTTTCTCGCTGGGCACTATTTCGGCCGCAATCCGGCCAAAACCGGAAAATTGTTATAAAAGTATTTGTAGTTAATTAGATATCCGACTTAGGGTCAAGAAGAGATGCTGAATCCGTGTATGACAATCATTTTTTACTGGGACATATGGTTCGCCCGGAATCCGACTGGAACCGGAAAATTTTGTTATAAGTTAAATTTTAATTTGAAGTTGATTATAGATGTTCGATATCGGGGAAAGAAGATACACTGACTTCGTTTTTTAGCTTTCTTTTTTTTGGCGGACAGGTAGTTTCGGAAATCGGCCGAAACCGGGAAAGTGGCAGAAGTTAGGCAGGAACTTTTAGTCAAAACAGATATGACTTATAGGGGTAAACACAAACATGCTGAATTCATATCTGAACTTGGTTTTCTCAGATAATTAGCTTTTTGGTCTTAATCTGTTTCTGAATTTAATAGTAAAAATGTTCAAAGAGTCTGGCAAAGACAAGACCCAATTGTCTGGATCAAATTAGTGGGATCCCATCGAAACCTTTGGTCTTGTTACATCTATAGTCCTGCCCAGTAGCTACGGTAAGTAGGGTGGAACACGCTCTAAGTGCACTCAACGGCGGCATATACTACAGTATGCATCCAGCTAGGCTGGAAGCTCATATAACAGCTCAGATTTTCAATGTGAAACCCCCTTTTCTGTACAAGACAGTAAATGCGCGAGAACGACCGTACAGAAAAGGCGGGTGGGCTAGTGACGGTTACGGAAAACTAAGCTAGTGATATTATATAGGTATTCAGTTGTGCTTTAAATTCCTTCACTTACCGAAATAAGGTACAATCGAGTGTGCAATCACATATGGGCAAGCCAGGGCAACTCCAAGCCACACAATTCCAGGTCCAGCCAGGTCGAAGATGACGAAATTCAAGTCCAAATTCCGAAGTCCGTTCTGGTACATCTAGAAAAAAGATTCTGTCGAAAATATGCACTGATTAAACGATTTTCACACAGAAACTAGGCTTGTCTCAAACCTGCCGCACGAACAATCTCTAGGTTTTTTCTAGGCAATTTCTAGGCTTCACTTCCGAACATTCAAATCCGGTGCAAGACCGGAAGCAAGACCTTCCCTTAAAATTCAACTGTCAAGCAAAAAAATGCAAATTAATGATAGCAAGTCTTCGATTATGCGGTTTAACAGACTGAGAAGAGGAACTGCTGAAATACTGTCATTAAGGCTAATGAATACTGTCATTAAGGCAGTATAAATCCGTTAAATTGCTTGGGATAATAATCGATCACGATCTGAAATGGAATTCTCATGTTGACAATAATATCCGTAAAACCAACTTTTTGATTAAATCTCTCTCTACCTTTAAATACTAAATGCCTCCACCGTTATTTTAAAACTTGTATCCGTCAGAGGCGTTACTAGCCAAAATGTTCGGGGGGGGGGGGAGCGGGGGACGAGGCATTTACCGACTGGCTGGTAATTTTTACCGACTTTTTCTGTAGAAAAACGACTATTTTCAACAATAAAAATGACATTTTTAAAAAGAATCGACAGATTTTCCAAAAAAACCACTGATTTTCAGGAAACGGTGTTTTCATGAAAAAAAAAAATCAACTGTTTTGTCGAAAAATCGCGGAGCTTCGCGCCGACTCGGTGTTTTTACCGACTGGCCGACGGCTTTGGGGGGGGGTGTCCCCCCCCCCCCCCCAGTCGTGACGCCTCTAGTATCCATCCTCATTTAGAATATGCTTCACCGGTTTGGCATTCTCCTTTTTCTGCGGAGCTCTCTAATCGCCTAGAAAATGTCCAAAAGAGAGCAGTGAGAATCATCCTTGGTGATCAGAACATTTCATATGAAGAGGCTCTCATTGAACTGGACGTTCCCAAATTAACTGACCGTAGAAATAACTCTTTCCCACAAATTTTGGAGCAAAGATAATGTGCTGTCCCCAGATGGCCTTCTACTCCACGACCCCTCCCGTCTTCCGTGCGTCGGTCCGAGAGGAACACTGTCAATCAATTTCCTCCATATCCTTCTAATTCTTCTGCCTAATTTCTACACAGTTTCATCCCATCATTTATTTCTGGTCATATCTTGTTAGTGCCTTAGTTGATTTGTTTCTTGTCTGTGTATTTCGTAAATGTTTTATTCCTCTTCTGCTTAAAGCTAGATGGAAAATAAACTCGATTGAATGATTGATTGAAAAACGGGACGTCATTTTAGCGGACAAGCTCGATAAAAGTGAACCCGGGTATACTTTAAAGATTGACTAGAAGGTTCGGACGGCGTGTGCTTAAAAGTTTGGTAGAAATGGTTGCCTCATCCAACATCAACCTCTAAAACTTGTCTCTTCTCTTGTGAGTCTTCTTCGCGGTAAAAAATACTGTAAGGGATTTACCGACTTGCACACGCCGCATCGGTTACGCAATCGCCTACAAACGATAATGCTATGGTGCGCGAACGACTGGTTAAAAGACTGATGCTCGGCGGGTGGTGACGCGGTGATTAGCGATAAATTTAAGGATGAACTGTTGTTACAGACACATTCCATTGTACTTTGCTCTGCAATACTCATCCTAGTTCTTACTCTTTTCGTTTTTCACCTATGATCTATACATCTCTTCGTCTGTTATCATTCAATACCAATTCCCGGCACCGTGACGTAGGTCACTCGCTCTTTATCCCCCCTCTTCAGTTAAATTCTGTTAACCGAAGGTCACGCTCTGAGTGTATTTTATCCAAAGAGTCTTGATGTAGCCTACAGACCATAACAGTCGTGTTTTAGCCAGAGCAAAATAACCCTAGGCCAAGACTTGAAAGAAGCGACACACACTCAAATAGCAGCGATACTAGCACCGCTAGCGGTAGAGAACGTCCTTGCTGAAACTCAATCAGTCGTGCATCAGCGCTGGCCCGGATAAGTCCATATTTTTTTTTTAACTTGCAAGTTTGTCTCGCTTTGACTGTCCCGAGCGCCCGAGCGTAATGGGTGGCGATACGAGTAAGGCCCGTTTCCGATGCATGGTGTCGACGCATAAGTCTTGGTTTTTTATGGCACTTGCCCTTCGGCCAAGTGCCATATAGCGATTGTAATTTCTGTCCGTCAGTCGGTCTGTCGGTCCCGGTTTTGCTAGTTCGGGCACTTCCAGATAAGCTAGGACGATGAAACTTGGCAGGCATATCAGGGACCGGACCAGATCAAATTACAATTAATCATTTCTTCAATCCGACTTTCCCCGGATCCGGGAGTCCGGAAACTATAAAGCAAAAGTGGAGCGAAAAGTAGCATAAAAAAAGCGCTGCCCGAATGCGGGAGCGAACCAGGTACTTCTGAGTTGTAAGGCCAACGCTCTACCAACTGAGCCACGAGTCCATGTATGAGAGAGCGAATGCGGGACCACCAACAAAGTGGATAATCTAAACAAATTACATTGTTAGGATAATGGAACTTGTCAGGAATATTGGATGTATTAGGGAGCGAAAGCGGGAGTATATATTTTTAAAAGATTGACGACCTGATTAACCTGGACATAGTCAAGAAACATAAATAATAGTTTGGGCACTTCCACGCAAGCTAGGACGATGAAACTTCGCAGGCATATCAGGGACCCGACCAGACTAAGTTGGAAATAGTCACTTGCCCGATCCGACCATCGTGGGGGAGGGGGCGGAATCCGGAAAATAGGGACATTCATCACTTTCGAACGGGTGATCGGATCTTAATGAAACTTGATATCTGGAAAGATCTCGTGTCTCAGATGTCTCATTTCAAGTCCGGACCGGATCCGATGAATCTTGGGGGTGGGTCTTGAGGGGAGTGGAGAGACGGGGAATCCGGAAAAATTTGGAAAAATTATATATTTTCAGCTTACGAACGGGTCGTCGGATCTTAACGAAACTTGATATATGGAAGGACCTCATGTCTCAGACGCCGGTGACATTGGGGGGAGTTGGAAGGGGAAACCGGAAATCTTGAAAAACGCTCAGAGTGGAGAGGTCCGGATGAAACTTGGTAGAAAGAACAAGCACAAGTCCTAGATACCTGACTGACATAACCGGAACGGATCCGCTCACTTTGGGGGAGTTGGGGGGGGGGAGTCCTAATTTCTAGTGATCCCGCGAGTTCGATGCTTCCTGATGTGCTAGGACAATGAAAATTGGCGAGCATGCCAAGTACCCGACCAGATTAAATAGGAAATAGTCACTTCCCCGATCCGACCATCTGGGGGGGGGGGGGGGGGGTGGAGGGACGGGGAAGCCAAAATTGAGGTATTTTTAACTTGCGAACGGTTGGTCGGATATTGATGAAAGTTGATATTTAGCATGACCTCGTGTCTCAGACGTCCCACTTTAAATCCGGACCGGATCCGATGACACTAGGGGGGGGGGGGGGGAGCTGGTGGAGGGAACCAGAAATCTTGACAAACGCTTAGAGTGCAGCGATCGGGATGGAACTTATTCGGCCACGGTAGGTGGAGATAGAGTGAGTACCGGAAATCGTGTAGCACGTCTAGGGATCAAACAAATGGATTTATTGGGATGAAAGTTTGAACAGTCATGTGCATTTGCTACAGACAATCGAGACGATGCCGGAACTGCTCAGAAATGAGTGAAACTAAATATCATATTTCTATTTCCGAACCGCATTTTTGGATGGCGGGTGTATTTTGTGAGGTTCTCATCTACTTTCTTGTACAGCCTACTCGTACAAGTGCCATATGAACTCGTAGCTCTTGTTTTGCTCTGGTTTTTGCGTCTAGGCCTTGCACAGAGCAAAATAACACTAGGGAGTAGCGCCAGGACTTGAAAAAAGTGACACACATTCGAATAGCAGCGACAATAGCACCACTAGCGGTAGAGAAGGTCTCTACTGAAACTCAATTAGTCGTGCACCATCACCGGCTCCAATAACTTCATATTCTGAACACAGTAAAAAAAAAAGATACAACATCCCCTGTTTCCACGTTGTTTGCAGACCGCATCTTCGCTGTACCAGAAATTTCTAAACCCGCAAGTTTGTCTCGCTCTAAATGCCGCAAGTGTAATGGGTGGCGCCAGGACTATGGCCCGTTTGTGAAGCGTGAAAAGCATGGCCCGTTTGTGAAGCGTGAAAGGCATAGGTCTTGGCGCTACTTCCTTGTGCTATTTTGCTCTGGCCTTGCACACACAGCATAACGTCATTGTAAGAAGCATTAGCCGCGTTCATTTTCGTCCTTCGTCATTGTCGGTACAGCTCGTCGTTTTAGGAACGAAGAATGAAACGGCGGTTCAACCGAACAAAGAAAACTCCTTATTCTCGGCAGTTCAACGCCATTCACGAACGGCGTTGTAATGAAAACGCGTGTAGTAGAACGACTGTTGGAACGGCAAACCGAACGACGAAAACGAACACAGCTATTAAGTTAGTAACGGCTCTGTGTATATATTTATGTCTCACGTCTGTTTGGTAAAGTAACCCGCGCTTGGCTGGATATGTGAATTCCAGCTCTGCAGAGTGAAGGAGATTGATCAGGTGCTTCTGGATTGACTGCGGCCGAGGACAATCCGTAAATTGTTTGATAAGTATGCCAAGTACGTACTAGGTCTTCCCCATGGATCGTTACCACAACATTACGCGACTCTACAGTGTTAATCCATTTGTGGATCCATTGATCCACGCTGTGCCGGGTTTGTTTCTTCTCTAGACCAGTGCCACTCATATTATAGTGTGTTTATTTAGTTAGCTTTCTCTTTCTTCTTCTTTAATTGTTTTTCAAATACTCCATTTGGGCACGCCTTGTGCCATTTCTCATATGGGTTAGTAAAATTATTGATTGGCTGATTGAGCCCTGTTCCCTTGCATTCCCTTGTTCCCTTACTCATCGGGCTTTCCGGTTTCCAGACTAACCATGGGGCTAGTGATAATTACTGATGTCATTAAATCATCAGCCCATACCCCAGGAACCTAACCTTCCTCCCTCACGCAACATCTCGACAGGGGTGTGATTTTCCAGCTGAAACTTCAAACTCGCGACCTCTTCTGCAAGTGAGGGGGTGGGGGATGTTTACCTGCTCAAGTGCATGCCGGAGCCACCAGTCAGGAGACATCATAGTTACTGCGCAGACGATTTTGGTGTAGAGAACGCCTAGGCACCAGTCCTGCGCAACGAAGTAAATTGGTGTCTGGTGCAGCGGGACTCGCAGTGGGACGATAAGAACGAGGTCAAGGACAAGACCTAGCAGGAAGGGGATAACGCCGATCAATAAAACAATGGCGATAACTGACTTGAAGCCCTAAACAGAAAAACATAGTCAGTTACAGCTGAACAATTAGCAATGATGAGCAAGTTCTAGCACGCAAATCCGCTGAAAACCAAAGGTAGGAACGAAGTGGTCGAATCTGAATGATTGAATGTGAGTAAAACATGCTGAAACATGAAACAAATAATTTGCCTGGCGTGAAGATTTTTTCGGTGGCCTGACGATGACCTGAGGATGCGTATATTTTAGCGCCTACCGTGCCGGATGTTTTTTAGCGCCTGCCGTGACGGATATCGCCAGGCGTGGCGAAATTCTTTCTCTGTGTGAACTGGGCTTTAGCCGAATAAAAGTGTCAGCTACGCAACTGTTTTAGCACCAAAAGACAGAAAAAAAACACTTACAATTATTGCCCAGGATTTCACTCGCTCTGTCATCGCACCTCGTCCTTCCGGAATCCAAGTGTAAATCAACGTTCCCAATCGAACCAACAGCCAGCAGATGTACAAACCGGCGAAGCCGGTATACAGTTCATGCGGCTGTCCTTCCGGGTATAATAGTGACATGATCCCCCGACCAAGGCTCACTGAAATGAAAGTTTCATGACCGAAATCGTACTTGGTGGGGTTTTTTTTCATCTTTGATGATTAGTTTGTAATTTTACCTAAGAAAACAAGAGCTGATAAGGCACTTGCAGGGGTATGTTGTATGATAGATACATAGTAAGTTATTTTAAAAATCACTTTCTTGGTTACACAACCAAATTTGCATTACTGTAATAAAAAAAAATTACAATACAAGTGTCACACACTTAAAAATCTGTTCAGCTTCGTCAAAAAGTTTCACGAACTCTGGATAAAACTCATTTGCATGTTTGTAGGTCTAAAGTCCTAATGAATGTGCCTCGACTGGCCAAAGCGGGTGTCAGGCCCTTAGAACTGGTGTTTGGGGGCCCATGGGAGTCTCCTTCGAGTCGGGTTGCTTGAGCGTGCAGCCCTAAGTAGGTGGTAAAATCCATCTAAGGCTAAATATGGATACGAGAGTTTGAGGTCATGTATATCAGCTAAGGCTCGCACTGTCAAGTCGTTTGTTCTTCCCAGACTCGCTTCCATAAGGCACTTCCCCGAGACATATGATAGTCCTTTCCCTCAGGTTATGGCCAGGAATCTCCACCGTTAAGTGTGAAACATTGTTATTTCAAACATGATCGAAAACGGATAAAAATCAACATGACATTCAAGCGATAATTTGGCCCTTCTTGGCAAGGATCCACTTCTGCCTGTGTCTGGAAGAAACAACGCTGCGATCATATAATTGTTACCAACTTAAACACAAAATAAATAGAAAATCTTTAACACTCGGCATGACTATCTTCTTCTTTTTCCTGATTTCCGGAAAGGATGGGGTCAGTCATACCCAAATCCTCAATTTGTGGGCATGGTACTCCAATATCTTAGCATGCCCCAACGTCTGGGCATGGTCAGAAGCGCCCCCCCCCCCCCATCTTGTCGGCCACTCGGTAAAAATAGCCGATTCCGCGCGAAGCGCCATGATTTTTCGTAAACATAGTGATTGTCGCACTGTGAACAGTAAATTTTTCGTAAAAACAGGCGTTTTTTCGTTAAAATAGTTGATTTTTTTTTAGAAGTCATTCGTCGAAAAAGTCATTTTTTTTCATTAAAGGACACCTGAACAATGAAACCATACTTGAACACACCATGGAGAATGCATTTACAGCCATGGCCACGGAGAGCATTCTTCTCCTGAGCGTGGCGTCTTCAAAATAGGGATGTTCGTTTCTGGAGGTTTACACATCCAAGACAAAAAGCGAAATTTATTCAAATCTTGTACAGCGCTGGCCGGATCGTATTGGAATTTCTTCTAGATATACGTTTGGGCCTAACTGGTTAAAACTATTCCAGAAGAAGGGTTGATTGGAGACATTTGTTCATTTCTAAAATTGTGCGGTACTGAAATAAGGACAGATGCAAAATGGAGCAAAAATCATGGCTTGGAAACACTATTTAGTATTTGGATTAGGTTTTCTGCAGGCAATGTTACAGAAGCCATACAGATAGGGATGATGCTTGGTAATCTTCATTAAGGTGTTCTTTAAAGACAGTCGGTTAAAAAAAATAGTCGGTACAAATGACAAGCCAGCCGGTACATACCTTGCCCCCTCTCCCTCTCCCCCCAAACATTTTGGCTAGGAACGCCTGCATGGTGCTCATGCGTTAGGGGGGCATGGGATACCATGCCCCTGCAGGGCATAGTTCCCCACCGTATGCGCACCATGCCTGTACATTGGGGCATTCCCAAACGTTGGGGCACCATTCCCAACATTGGAGGATTTGTGTATGACTGGATCAGGTGATCTTTTTTGTTTATCTTATGTGAACACTGTGGTTTATATTTGAATGACAAACAATTTACTAAGAACTTGCCTAGTGAGACCGTACCTAAAAGCCAACTGAAGTGCTTACCTGGTATAACGAGGGCCAGAATACTAGAAAACGACAAGGTTGCGCACATACATCCCATCATCAAAATGACCTAAAAATTGAGATCAATAAAGTTAAACTGGACAGGTGTATAGGCATCTTTTATGACTCCTGGAAGCATTATCACAATTCCATGTCACCGGTATCGAATACTCGACATTATCCATTACGTGACCCGTCTTACCTATAGTGCAAATGCAATCTACTTCCGTAACTGTATTTATTCTCAAACCCGGAGACCCAAATTCCATGTCAAATTTTGAACCCAATAAACGACACCTCACTTATCTTTACACTGGCCATGATTCTCTATTTTCCATGCGGATTATGCTCCCGATGAGTGTTCATAATTTGTTAAAAGCAAAGGTTAGTTTTACAGTAGTCAGATCTCTTTGAATATTGGAACATAAACAGTAAATAGTGCGAGGTATGCTTTAATGATAATTTAGCCATCCCTTTTGGGGAAGATTAAAGGACTCCTCGCACCTATCATACTACGACTGCTAACACGACACTTCAGGCTCCCCGATCCCTGTTCCCGAGAAGCTTATTGGTCACAGTACCGGTTATACAAATTCGCTACGATTGCCATCCACAATGGGTCTGAAGAAGAGGGATAAAATAGCCGAAAATTTGTGTAATTCGCTGTAGGCGAAGACGAGCTTCAAAGTGGCCAATTACTCAGGACAACTTAGCGGACCCACTAGTCGGTGCGAATGGTCCTTAAGAGCATTGATTCGATGTACTAGTGAGGTCTACTCTGTGCCAAAAAATAGCTTATAAGTAGGGTAGCCCAATGCTAAGCTTGGACGACGCTTCAGTACTCTAAATTACCATGACTGGAATACTATCCAGACAGGGATAAGATCAGATAGCTTGCACGTGCAGTTCTTATGCTATTATGCTGCAGGGATTCCGTGTGAAGTCCGAATTTGATCTGCGCTGTGAACAAAAATCTTGCAGTTGTTGGGATTAATCCTGTCTTTAATGTAATAATCTCTCACTCGGATTAATCTTATCCTAGTAGAGAAAAGATTAATCCCAGTAGCAAATACCGCAGTTAACTTTAATCCTTACTTGGAGGAACTTTTTACAGTGTGGTCCGGTATCAACCTTTTCTGATGCGTCTTTGAACTGTGTCCGGCTACCGAATCCGGACTCCAAGAACCACAAAGCTCCTGATACATGAGTTCCCTCAAGGACTTACGACAGAGGTATGGTTTCTTGGGCTTACTTGGGACCGTTATTTAACTGCGGAGAGTATCGTTTTCTAGTTATGGTTCGTAGGAGCCCCTGAGAAGCTACTCACCAATGGTCGACTGTTAGCAGAGTCAGTAAAACCCAAACCCAACGAGGCTGTGGATAAGCTAGTTCAGAAAGTTCTTGGGACGGCCGCACACGCGTGGTTCACGCGCAGAAAAAAAGATCCCTTAGCAGAATCCAAATTATTCAGTGTATCCAATTAAATGACACACAAATAAATTGGCTTTTCAGTTAAACTTTAAAGAAAGTGACAGACATGCCAGTGGCATACAAAAATGCCAATTGATAAAAATGATATTTTCAAACTACCGTCGAGGGTGTTATTCCGATATATGTTAACTATTACAACATTTCGAACAGGAATTGAGTTGGGAATTCAATGTGATACACTATTTTTTGCGCTGAAACTGACCGCGCGTGGAAAAAGAAATCAGAGTAAAAGAAAAGTGATAAAAGCAAAACCACTTACTCGAACGGGAAAGAATGTCGGCTTGTCATAGGCCTGGATACCAATTGGTCCTTCGCGCTGTAGAAAGGCTTGGTGAGCCGCACCCAGTCCTCTGTTCCCAAATATCTGTGGAGCAAGTTCTTCCTGTGGGCCAAGAACGGGAGGAACTTGCTGAAAATTAATAATTATTTTTTCCAAAATAGAATAAAACACGAACAGCCAGTAGAGGTATGCTTATTTGAACGTCGCCTAATAGTGAACAAGATTCATACAAGGCAACTTTTGTTGCAAAATACTCGCTTGAAAACTTTGCTGTCAGTCTGCTGTTGACTGCTATCTGAGCCTCGTTTTTGTTGAACAGTATCGCTGCTGCAGCACTTCTTTGCTTCTGCACAAGATGCGTTTTTGGATTCACTGCCTGCAAGATTTCTTCCTGAGCCTCGTTTCTGTTGCAATAAGGCGTATTCTCGCCGTTCCCCGAGGACTCCTCGGGGAATCGAAGGGAACGGCGAGAATCCACGAGAAGTCACTCCACGCGGACTCCGCGTACAGAAACAGCGAGAACACGGGGAATGCTTCCAAAATCGATTTTGTTCGAATAAGAAATATGCAGTTGACGAAATTAGTCTGGATCCACTTCATTTTTGGTTTTGTTTATTCTGATTATTTTAAATTAATTTTACATTGCACCAATACCAGCAAAAATTGATTCCCCTCCGAATCTGAAAGAGAGTACTTTTTTATGACGGTGATGATAATCGGAGCATTCCCCGTCCGTGGGGACTCGCGAGAATACGGGGAGTGAGTCACCGGGACAAACAAAAACGCGGGGTCCTCGGGGAACGGCAAGAATACGCCTATAGTGCTGTCGCATCGCTTTTGCAGCAATTCTTTGCTTCTACACAAGATACGTTTTCGGAATCACTGCCTGCAGGATTTCTTCTCGCGGTAGCAGCAAGTTGCAGGGAAGCATGAGCCTCATTTTTGTTGCAATAGCGCTGCCGCATCGCTGCTGCAGCACTTCTTTGCTTTTGTACAATATGCGTTTTTGGAATCACTTTCTTCTTGGTCGAAGCGGCAGCGCTGCAGCCCCTGGCAGGGAAGCACGGACTTGGTCGGTGAGCAAGTCCGTGATTCTCGAGAACCGCTGCCGTCTTCCTCGGAAGCGCTGCAGTGCAAAAACGGATGTAGAGAGAAGCAGTCCGGAATCGGCCGAGATTCAACAAAAACGAGGCTACGGACTTGGTCGGTAAGCAAATCCGCGATTCTCGAAAAGCGCTGTCGTCTTCATCGGAAGCACTGCAGTACAAAAACGAATGTAGTTAGAATCAGCCAGAAGCGGCCGAGAAGTGGACGTGCAGCGTGCACTAAAAAACAAGGCTCTGGTTGAAGCAGTACCTTGCAGGGAAGCACGGACTTGGTCGGTAAGAAGTCCGCAATTCTCGAGAACCGCTGCCATCTTCCTCGGAAGCACTGCAGTGCAAAAACGAATGTAGAAAGAATCAGCCCGGAAGCGGCCGAGAAGTGGACCTGCAGCGTGCAACAAAAACGAGGCTCTGGTAACCGCCATCTGGTATGCTAAGTGGAACATAGCTTCACCAAATAAATAGCGCTACAGACGCTCTCATATACAAGCAGAAGCACATTTAAAAATTCACAATAAAATCCTAATTGCCGAATTTATTTCATAGCCTGTGCCAGGAAAACCCTGAAACAGTTGGCTATTATCTGAGCCTCGTTTTTGTTGCAATAGCGCTGTCGCATCGCTGCTGCAGCACTTCTTTGCTTTTGCATAATATGCGTTTTTGGATTCACTTTCTTCTTGGTTGAAGCGGCAGCGCTGCAGCATCTTGCAGAGAAGCACGGACTTGGTCGGGGAGCAAGTCCGTGATTCTCGAGAAGCGCTGCCGTCTTCATCGGAAGCGATGCAGTGCAAAAACGGATGCAGAAAGAATAAGTCCGGAATCGGCCGAGAGGTGGACCTGCAGCATGCAACAAAAACGAGGCTCTGATATCAAGTTTTTTATTTTTTATTTCCATCTGATTGTACTGTAAGGAAGTAGAAAAAAATGGGCAGTGAAACAGTTCGAGAAGTGTTCAAATAAGCATACCTCTAGTGCATTTAGCAATGATCCATAATAACACAAATATAACATGCAGTCCATAGGTGTTAGTCCTAGCTTAAGTGCGCAAAAGATGTTAGCATTCCACAAAAGGTAGCCTACTCGATATCGTACGGTAAGCCATGCGAAACATATTTTATCGCACAACTAATTGTAATAACAGCCATTATGTTCATAGCAGAAAACCGTCAGAAACTTGCACATCAATGCCTTTATTTACGAAATTATGATCCTATTTCTTAGCTGCATCAAAAGAATTTAATATATTTTAAAGTCCACACTGCCAGCGAGACTGCCAGAAGTTTGATATCATCTAACAACGGATTGCATATCTTCGTATTAAACGTTTTGAAAATATATCTGTTCTGGCCCTTCTAAATGTTATCTTCTCGCAAAATATTGCACTCAAAAGAGTTATAACAGAAATTTCGTTTCGAAGCATAACACATAAAAGGGTTATATTCGCATAATATTTTAACACAAGGATGCGCAAACACCTGTTATCTGTTATCAATTTTCTACCAAACAAAAACACTAGAAATAAGAGATGGCAAACCATAACTCAACCGACTTCAAACCCTTCTAAAAGCGAAAAGCTTCAGTCATCAGGCAGGGGAGGGATTTCAAAATGGGTCTTACTGGTTCTGGGTCGGTCCTCATCGTCCCGTCTCCGAGCAAGTAGGACTTAAGTCCCAGAAGGGTGCCAACACCAGCGCACCAGACGCGCAGGACAACAAGGAGCCATTGTCGGGTGTGGACTTGCTCCAGCAGACAGGGAAGAATGACTTGGAGAACGAGCAATTCCAGTGAAAACTCGGGAACTTGTACATCACTGAAATGGAAGAGTTGCGGTAGGAAGTGTGTTACTTATGCACATTAAAATCTTTATTATGCATAACAACGGAGAGCCAAAAATCCGCCAGAAAAGTATCTGATGACTTTTCCGATATCATGATGACATACAAAAAAGGCAGCAGATATTTTTCTGCTTTTCTCGTATGCACAAACGCATATAGTTTAAAAAACATGACAGCTAACATCCAGTTTAGGGTGAAAACGCGCATCCTTGTGTTATCTAGATGTTCCTTCAGCCCGAGCTGACTGTGAATCATATTTGACGGTGCAAAACGGATAAGTCAGCTACATTTTCTTAGAGCTATATATTGGCCCTTCTTGGAACGGGTCCTCTTTAGGCTCAAGGCCGTCAAGCTGGAAAATGAACTTGTGAAGAACTATTAAAGATCCTTCCTTAGATATCCGATTTTTGTGAACTACATGCACATACATGCCGCCGACAAGTACCCATCTTAGCTGGAAATAACAAGATGAGACAGGTTACTCCTACACCAAAATGCAGAAGAATCTCCACCCTTTCGACGACCCGATCAAACAGCAAAAAGAGCAGCCATGTCCAGAATGAAATCACAGTACCAGCGTTAACTCCAACCAATTTTCAAAGAAGAAGTTCACAAAATCTGATACTTAAGGACAAATCTTTAATTGTTTTTCACAAGTTCATTTTCCAGCTTGAGCGGCTTGAGCCTGGAGAGGACCCTTGCCAAGACGGGCCGAAATATAGCTCTCATAAAATGTAGCTGACTTATCCGTTTTGAACCTTCAAACTGTGTTTTCTGTTTTGAAACTTCTGACAGTGTACCGAGACCTCGTTTGAAGTAGCGTCTTGAAAGTGGATATATAGACATTGCAAATACGAAGCCTGTTCCACCCTACTTACCGTAGTTAGTTCGCATGAAGTCACGAATTCTGGCTTTTTGGCTTCAGGGCGGGAACACATTTTTCCATTTTAAGCAAAATATCGTGCCACGGGCTAGTCAGGCGAACCACATCGCAGAGAGTCGTAGTTACTACGCATACTACGTTCCCGAGCATGGTAAGCAAATGGTTAATATTAGTTATTATTTCGATTCGTAGTAACTTTAGTAACGTGGTAACTTTTCTTCTGTCTTGTAAAGTCACAGGAAAGGCGTTGCAAACGAGATTTTTCTCGAATTTCTGTGCTTTCGCTCTTAGTTGCCAGCAGTTGCTCTTGCTTAGTTGCCAGCATTTGACCACGGCGCTCATTTATTTTGGATTTTTCGCAAGAAAAACCAAGTATTTTTGCGCTAAGCCCGGACAAAGTCGGAAAGTGCTAATAAGAGAATCCCTAATTTCACCAGGCAAATATGAGTATTTTTTAAAAACAATATTTCCAAACTATTTTTACGAGGAAAGACTATTTTTAGTAAGAGCTCTTCTTCAACTATGGATATGCTTTCATTAGCCTCTTCATACCCTACAAAGATGTATTTCTATATTAGTATCATACCAACCAAAGGGGAGGTTGGGGGGGTGTAACAGAAGAAAACAAGGATACTTACATGCTATGGGCAAGATTAAATGGCAAAAAGCCTGGAAGGAGCGTTTTTATCACATTCACTGGAACCCAGACAATGACTAGAACGAGGGATCCAAAAATCATCATAGACATCAAAAAACGCCGCAAATGACGGAAAATCGGTAGATGAATCATCTAAAAAGAGCATTTTGTGAGGAACCTTTAAAGGACGCGTCACACCTATTACTGATTAACTTAAGGTCCCTAGTCGTTCCTATTCCGATTCCCGAATCCACCACATTATCGAAAGCACAGTGTAAGTTTTTCTTTTTTTTTCTTGCTGCACTACTCTCTTTCATAAATATTCCTTCAGCTCAAGCTGTCTGCGAATCATATTTGACAGCGCAAAACGGGAACCTCAGCTGAATTTTTATAGAGCTATATTTCGGCCCTTCTTGGCAAGGGTCCTCTTCAGGCTCAAGCTGAAAAATGAACTTGTGAGAATTGCTCGTAGTTAAAGTTGGTGCTGCGATTTCATTTTGGACACGACTGCTGTTTTTGCTGCTCGACTGGGTCGTTGATAGGGTACAGATTTTTCCACATTGGGTTGACTTTCCTTTTCGTGTAAAGGAGAGCTTGGGGTCTGGATTTCCTTCCACTGATGATGCCGTTCCACGTTTCCGGTAGTGAGTACTCGCCTGCGTCCCAATTTATATCTGAAAGGTTCTTCTGAAATTCAACAGCTTCTCTGATGTTTGGTGAACTCCGAAGCACGTTGCAAGAACTTGGGCTTTTTCGAAATATACTACAGTCGAAGGAATTTCGAAAATGTGTCCTGCCAGCGCCAATATTAAAGATGTAGTTTCGGCGGTGTCCAATGGAAAGGGCGTGGTCGACCTCCTGTTTGTGTTCCGCGAGCCTCTTTCGGCATGTTCTTTATGTCCTGCCGACATAGCGCTCCTCATATTCGCAGGGTATTGAAGAAAAACCTCTTTGATCCTAGTTTGGGACTTGGTCTTTTCCGGTGTTAAGGTAGGACAGTATAGTGTTTTGGGTAAGGTGAAATGTATCGATGTTAAACTTTTTCAAGTTTCTAGACAGTTTTTTGGTGAGAAGAAGAAAAGAATAAGGGTTGTCTCCTTAGAAGAGAAGAGAAAAGAATAAGGGTTTGCTGCTTACTTGGAAAAGAAGGAAGAGCAGCGGAGGAATTGCGGTTTGGGGGTTGTAAATGAATGTTATAGGGGAGTGGAGGTCGTGGACTCCACTGCGGTACTAAACCATCCGGCTAGGCCTTCATGCCGGGTTCGTCATTTATAACTATACTGAACTAGAACAGGCTTAGAGGAAGTTGGTTCTTGCGCGGTTGTGATTACAATAATACACAGCAAGAGAAAAGGCTTTCGCCTCTAAATAACTCTAAGAAACTTTGAGTAGAATACTCTAAGAAATTTTGAGTAGTAATTACGGTGGGGTAGATGTGGAAACCTATTTGCGGCTAAGCGGGGCAAAGTTTGTAAGAAATTTTTACTCGATATGTAGCAGAGGCATGCTTATTGAAACTCTCCTCTAAATGTAAGTAAGTAAGTAAGTAATTTATTTGTAACCCGCCGTTTTTTAAAATTGGAATAAATGAAAGAAAATAAATAAAACAAATACAAGAAACGTAAAAAGAAACTAATTTTGAATCTTCGGCCAGGAAGCAGATGATAAAAAAAGCGATGAGGAAAAACCAAAAAGAGTAACACTTGTAACTCGAATTTTGAACTTCTCCGTCAATGTATGGTGTAGGCCTACTACCTAGGTTTTGTTTCTTACTTATAAAACAGTCATATGGTTGAGGAAAATTAATATACTGGAACAGCCATGTATTTCTTCTTCAGGCATAAACACTGAGTTGAGATCCTACTTTGTTTTGTTGAGTTTTAAATAGACTTCTTCTCCCACTGGGGTGTGCTTTTTACTTTGAACTCCAATTTCGCTGAAATCACCCGCTGCTTAGCAAAAGATACAACATATGAAAGAAAGCACAACAGAAAATTAATAGCAAATATTTTCAATAATATAAAAATAAGTAAAATTACAACGATGCTACTGGCTTAAAAAAAAAGAGCAACATTTTAGAATCCAGCTGAAATACGATAAACTGGATATGAAATAACGTTTTCGGGAAGTATTTTGCAGTAAAAATTGCCCGGCATGGGTTTTGGTATTTTCTTTGGCAATGGTTCAAGTTCAGTTCAAGTTCAAGTTCTTTTATTATTTAAACATACATATTTAACAATATTCACATAA
Organism: Branchinecta lynchi; assembly: GCA_023053575.1. Lineage (NCBI taxonomy): Eukaryota > Metazoa > Arthropoda > Branchiopoda > Anostraca > Branchinectidae > Branchinecta > Branchinecta lynchi. The sequence continues at coordinate 16,619,031 of JAKZAP010000011.1, read as the reverse complement.
CGTCCCCAGCAGGGAGACTGGCTCGAAAGCCGGGCGACAAACGGGATAAATAAACAAAGCCAGAAGAAACGGATGCCATCACACTTCACACTCTATCTCACTCCAAAAAAAAATATATACCAAAAATTTGTATTTTTATAATTATATTATAAATATTCAGAGACGTTCAAATAAAAAAATAAGCAAATGAAGTTCATTTTCCAGCTTGAATGGCTTGAGCCTGAAGAAAACCCTTGTCAACAAGGGCTTAAATATCGCTTTAATAAAATTCTGCTGACGTGTCCGTTTAGCACTGCAAACTAGACCTACGTTGCCCGGGCAACGTGAAGTGTTGCGGCAACCTTTGTCCGGCTTCGCCGGCTAAAGTGTTGCGAGAGCAACACTTTGGTTTTGTTTCTTCGCTGTCGGTTAAATGCTGAAATTGTCAACTTATCGAAACTTTTAAAACGGTAATGTTCTAAAAAGAATAATCACATAATCAAAAGCTGTCCTTTAGCGTTGTAAAACCAACAACAAAACAATATCGGAAGAAGGCTATTTGTAACGTTTCAGGATTAAAATACCATAGATGACACTATTAATTATTACAAAACTACCTTATTGTTTTACATTACCGTATCGTTTGTACCCGTTGCGTAAACAGTTAATCCTAGGTTATAGCGATAGACCATCGATACAAGCTTTCTTACTGTCATATTTACAGAAATCGAATACAATGTGCACCAATTTTCAAAAATTTCTAGCCCCTCGTGAACCGATACTTACCTACATGTCCGTCTCCCGTGATTGACATCAAATTCACCGGAAACAAATAATGGATGCACCAGCTATCAAAAGTTGCAAACCCCTCATCGCTGAAGATGATTATAGCATAAAAGCCGATTATTACTTACAAGTCCCATGCATGTCTTACAATTGGGAAACAAAATTGTTCTTACCATCGAATACACCTGAGACAAATAACAGGTATACCAACTAGCAAAAGCTGCAAACTCCTCGTTGCCGAAGATGATTATGAGCTAACAGTCGACTGCTGCTTACAGTCGACTGTTGCTTACAAGTCCTTTACATGTCTCGCAACTGGTATCGCCTATTTTTGGTTTCAGTGTGTACCTTACTCCTGAAGTTGTCAACCCCTTGAAACTTTCAAACTGGTTTATCTCATGAAGGATTTTTGTTCAAAAGAATGGATGGCATATATTTTGATCAGCTCTTCAAGGGCTATCGATTGCCATAACCACAACAAAAGCATATCGGAAAAAGGGACTAAATTGACTTTGCAGTCAGTTGAACTTTATCCTTTTCAATCGTAGACATCGTGACGGATGAAAACTTGGAATAATATCCTATATAATCTAGTTGGTATTATAAAGCTATCCGTAACTTCTTAGGATTAAAATACCATAGATGACACTATTAATTATTACGAAACTACCTTGTTTTACATTACAGTATCGTTTGTACCCGTTGCGTTAACAGTCAATCCTAGGTTACAGCGATAGACCAATGATACAAACTTTCTTACCGTCAGATTTAGATAAATTGAATACAATGTGCAACAATTTGCACAAATTTCTAGCCACTCGTGCACCGATTCTACTGACAAGTCCCTTTCCCGTGATAGACATCAAGTTCACCGGATAAAAATAATGGGTACACCGACTAGCAAAAGTTGAAAACCTCTCATCGCTGAAGATTTGTGTAGCATAACAGCCGATTATTACTTACAAGTCCCTTGCATGTTTTACATTTGGGAACCAAATTGTTCATCAAATGACAGGTACGCCAACTAGCGAGAGCTGCAAACCCCTCATTGCCGAAGATGATTATGAGCTAACAGTCGCCTGTCGCGTACAAGTCCCCTAAATGTCTCACAACTGGTATCGCCTATTTTTGGTTTCAGTGTGTACCTTACTACTGAAGTTGTCAACCCCTTGAAACTTTCAAACTGGTGTATCTCATAAAGGATTTTTTTTTACCAAAAAATGGATGTCATATACTTTGATCAGCTCATCAGCGGCTATCGATTGCCGTCGAAGTTGAACTTTATCCTTTTCAATCGTAGATATCGTGATGGATGAAAACTTGGAACAATATCTTATATAATCTAGTTGATATTATAAAGCTATCCGTAACTTTTCAGGATTAAAATACCACAGATGACACTATTAATTATTACAAAATTGCCTTATTGTTTTACATTACCGTATCGTTTGTACCCGTTGCGTAAACAGTTAATCCTAGGTTATAGCGACAGACCATCGATACAAACTTTCTTACTGTCATATTTACAGAAATCGAATACAATGTGCACCAATTTTCAAAAATTTCTAGCCCCTCGTGAACCGGTTCTTACTTACAAGTCCGTCTCCCGTTATTGACATCAAATTCACGGGAAACAAATAATGGATACACCAGCTATCAAAAGTTGCAAGCCCCTCATCGCTGAAGATGATTATTGCATAAGCTTTTTAAACGGGATGTTCTAAAAAAATTAATCATATGATCAAAAGGTATTCTTCAGCGTTGTAAAAACAACAACAAAATACTATAGGAAGAAGGGACTAAATTAACTTTGCAGTCAGTTGTACTTTATCCTTTTCAATCGTAGACATCGTGACGGATGAAAACTTGGAACAATATCTTATATAATCTAGTTGGTAATAGAAACCTATCCGTAACTTTTCAGGATTAAAATACCATAGATGACACTACTAATTATTATAAAACTACCTCATTGCTTTACATTTTCGTTTGTATCCGTTGTGTAAACAGTTAATCCTCGGTTACATTGATAGACCATCGACACAAACTTTCTTACCGTCAGATTTATAGAAATCGAATACAATGTGCACCCATTTGCAAAAATTCCTAGCCCCTCGTGAACCGATTCCTACTTACAAGTCCCTCTCCCGTGATATACATTAAGATAACCGGAAACAAATAGTGGGTACTCCAGCTAGCAAAAGCTGGAAACCCATCATCACAGAAGATGATTCTAGCATAACAGCCGATTATTACTTACAAGTCCCTTGCATATCTTGCCATTGGGAACCAAATTGTTCTTACCATCGAATACACCGGAAACAAATAACAGGTATACCAACTAGCAAAAGCTGCAAACCCCTCATTACCGAAGATGATTATGGGCTAACAGTCGACTGTTGCTTAAAAGTCCCCTATATGTATCATAACTGGTATCGCCTATTTTTGGTTTCAATGTACCTTACTATGAAGTTGTCAACCCCTTTGAAATTTTCAAACTGGTGTATCTCATGAAGGAATTTTTGTACCAAAAAATGGATGACATGTACTTTGATCAGCTCATCAATGGCTATCGATTGCCGTCGAAAAAAAAATTCTACCTGTCTTAGTTCAAAAGTTGACTTTTTTGCCGTAGGCCAACTTTCTAACGTCACGACTTAGAAAGGAGCAAAGGATAAGCTCTAGTTTCTTTAGCAATGAGAGAACTTTTAAAGTTTAAGAGGCTCATCTGATACCGTTACTCTACCACAAACCAAAGTGCAAAAAAAAAAAATTATAAACTCAGCTGAAATCGTCGCAGACATGGACAGAAACAATAGATGGCAGCACTTTCGGACCCGTGGGAAAAAGCCACTTTTTTGTCTCTGTAGATTTTTCTATTCATCACTCAAAGAACATATGTTGGCTGCGGGGCCGGGTAACTGCCGCATATATTTAACACTTATAGATTTTAGTCCATCTTCAATTTGAAACTGGTGCCTGCCTGCTTGCGTGCTAGAACGGAGCTTTCCACTGGAAAGCAGAAAAATCTTTTGATGAAACGAAAGGTTCGCTACACAACTTCAGATAGTCCTCTCTGACATAGGCTATACAACTCCACTTCACTTCGCAAACCGTAGGCTCTGGCTCGATGACAGGCAAAAACCATCCTTATTGGCCCCAGGCAAGAGTTCTACGGAGCTTTCCAAAATGTAATGTCATATTCATCAATCCGGCCTAAGGTCCACACTTTCCGTAAAAACCGCACAGGTTAGACCCTTCTCAGTTACCAGGAATAAAATGAAATCGGAGTCATAGGAAAAAAAAAAAAAAAAAAAAAAAAAACCGAGGACAAAACCAAAGTGTTGCTCTCGCAACACAATTATGATTCGGTTAGCTTGGTCTAAAAGAATATTTAACATAGGCTACTTTTACTGTTTGTAAGGGAGTTCAGCTTCTGGATCCCGAACTGCTAAGGTTCGTCAAGTATAACAAGTCCTAGGTTTCAATGAGATCCCAGAATTTAATATTTGATCCAGACAATTGGGTCTTGTAGATAACCGTTCTTCGCCAGACTCCTTGAACATCTTTACTATCAAAATTCAGAAACAGATTAAAGCCAATGGCTAACGATCTGAGAAAACTAAGTTCAGATACTGATTCAGCATGAGTGTTAACCCCTGTACGTCATATCTACTTTGACGAAACTGAAAAAAAAACCTTCCTGCTTTACTTCTACCAAATTTCCGATTTCTCTCGGATTCTGGGCAAACTACGCTACTTGTCCGACAAAAAACTAAACCTCAAAAACGAATTCAGTATATCTCCTTACTCCTGCATCGAACCTCTGATCGGCTTCTGTGCGAACTATTTGCCCGGCACGAAAATAATTTACATATATGGATTCACCATCAACCTTACCACTACATTGAACCTCTAATCAATTTCAGATAAAACTTTTACTTATGGTAAATTTTCTGGTTTCAGCCGAATTCCAGGCGAACTATATATCCGAGTAGAAAATGATGCTCATAATACTGATTCAGCATGTATTCTTATCCCTAAATCGCACATCTAATCAGCTTCAAATAAAACTTTTAATTTTTGTGTTTTGGCCAGATTCCGGCCGAATTACTTGTCCGGCGAAAATGATTTTCATATGCGTGTTCAGCAGGTCTTCATACACTAAATCTACTGTCTCTGCTATAAAACATTTTGTTCACCCCATGATTTGAGCCCCCTTCCCCACCCCTAAACGTAGGGCTACAGAGCCCATCTACGAGCTCGACCTTTCCCTTGACCCAAAGAATCATCACAACAAATTTCATCAAGTTATCTCATTCCATCGAGAATTATCGTGCAGAAACGCACGGACAGACGGGCAACTCTTACTTAGTCATAGGTATCTCTCCACTTACTTTCTCGGATCCCAAAAAGACTCAGAAAAGATGGTAAATCCTGGTAATTTTAAAGCACAATGGACACTTCTAATGCTTTACTTTGTATTAAATGCTTCACAAATAAACATTTCCGACCTCCTTTAGAGGGCGCTACGAAAATACCTCTCTGGCATTTCGGCGATCCAAATCTTAGGAGCTGGGATATCGTGGCAGGAAATTCAAAAACTCCCAGCAATGCTTGATAGAAAAGGATATATTTGAGATATCACCAAAGTCAAGCCGCAGATGCAGTTTAAGTGATTGTTCTAGTGTTTCATCAGAAGTTCCATGGCTTAAAGTGCCTATTAAAAGTTTTTCTTTGTGGAATAGTGTTGTGAAGCTTGATAAGCTTGCTTTTTAAAATGTACCAGAATATGCAATAAGCTTATAAAAAATAACATAGCTACAATAATCATTCAAAAACAAATAACCTATTCCAATCTGAATTACAGAAGCTGATTTATGCATAAAATAAAGATCTACTAGGTATTTCAAGAAACATCACTTTTATCTTTGTCCAGGCTAGTAAATTGAGTATGTACTGGCCCAACAAATTACGCTTTGAAATATCACAGAGAGGAAACTGTTGAAAAAGTTTCTGATCTAGGGGGTAAGCATTGTTCCTAGGTTGTTACAGAGTGGGATTGGGGTAGTTTGATGTGCCAATTGAACTTTAAGTGATAAAACAAATCTGACGAGTGAAAATCTTACCTCTTGCACTGGGCTGAACTCCGGGTCGTTAAGGTTCCTCAGGAACCAAAGAAGTCCAGGGCGCACAACTTCTCTTAGCAGCAGTACAAAGGAAGCGAAGTAAAACACAGACATGATTCCTCCAAGCCAATGCAAAAACATGGACGTCCCCGGCGCCTTCCGGAACGTTGCTAGTCGGTCCTGAAAAGTACAAATAAATAAAATGGCGCCAATATAATACCGAGGCTCTGAATTCGAAAGCTGACAAGGAAGGCCGCTGCTGATCACTGCAATAACAAAATAAATCGCTTCTTAGTATATAGTTCTAACAAAATGGTACAAAGCACCAAAACGAATTTGTGGAAAACCAATATGACTTTAAGCATATTATATACAATAAATAATAACAAAATATGAGGAGCTGAAGTGCAACGTGATCACAGGCTTATTAATAGAGCTAGTGAAAAGGGGCTGGAGGAATATTTAACTTCGACATCAAAGGAAGTTGGTAAACGAAGGTGTTGTCTCGTAGCTACCAGAACAACCCGAATTTACAAACCCAAGACTGTTACGAATAGTATTTTAGAATTTAGAATATCAAAATTAGCCCTCCCATTGGTCGGAATAATTCGAGCTTTCTAGATCTGCATTAGTAGGAATAATCTTTCGTGGTTTTCAAATATCCTATTGTTGCGTCTCCAGACCCGTGTTATCTACACCTTAGCTCGCAGACGTTAGTGACTGTGGTTAGGTGAACTTTGCGGTTAGGTAAGCGAATAGGAATTTGATGTGAAGCTCGAAGCGGGCAGATGATTCTGAGAGTTGGCTGTAGCGAGACATATGTCCGTATTATTAGATTACCTTACGTGCTTGCTGAAAGTGGTTGTTCCTCAAGGAATTAATAAAGTAAGTGTCAAAGAAAAAGAGTCGACCTTCCGAAACGAAAGACTACGATCCTAAATACGCCTTCGAAGGTTGAATATTGCCGCCGCTCGAACGCTACCATATAATGATCGCAAGTCGGACATAAACCACCGGTCAGAGTATAAAGAATAATAACAACACCGGGGCAAAGACCTATCATTGGTTTAAGACCTGTCACTTTACAAACAGAAAGTATGTCTAGTTAAGTTTAAATTAACTAACTTAAGCGATTTCAAGTTTTCCACAATAGGCTCTAGCAGCCGTAGCAGGGGCGTTGAGAAAGTGGGCGCCCACCCGACGAGACCGGGTCCACAACTGAACCGCTACCTTCAAACAAGAGGACAGACGTGACTTTCCTCGCTTCTCTTCTGATCGAGGTCGATCTTCGTGGCTAAGGAATCAAGTACCAGACGATATTAGACGTTGCAAACATCAAAACTGACAACCTGTCCATTTTTGGTATTCTTACATATTTATTTTCTGGGAACCTTTTGCCGCTCTAGTTGCTACTCTAAGGTAGCTAGTGCGGTTGAAAAGTTGCAGCCAATCAAATATGCCCCCCAGAGGTCTGCAAAGAGTTTTGTCCCTTTATTTCTAAAGTTGTATAATGAAGCATAAGCTAACCTGCTAGTTTAAATTTACAATGTTATTTATGACCGTTGTAGCCGTATATCCGTAGGCCTATTATGATTTATGTGTGTGCTCATGAGTTGTATCCATGTCTATACCAAACAAATTTGGCGTGAGCCTTGATACGTTTTTGGTGAATAGAAAGATTTATCTATCTATCTTGTTGCTAAATACTAGGTATAAGCACACATAGGAGCACCACAAATCCGAAAGGGAAATTCGCCATATGAAAATCGACTGTTCGTGAATAGCCGAACATCGAAGTATCGCATTTTTGTAAGGTCTTCAGGCCTATTTAAGTGAATTCATGATGGGTACTTAGACGTGTCTCAGCGCTTTTCGCTTAAACCTTAATGTTTAACTTGTAGCTTCACGGACTTGGATCTTCTAAAGCACATTATTAAGCTGCGAAACCAAATTCGTCAGCAGCCTGGGGCAAAATCGAGTGTGGGCTTACCTTAAGCGTTGCCTCTACCAATGCGTGATCAGATGGCTTACCTTAAGAGTTGCATCTACCAATGAGAGTGAGCAGATGTCAAGCCACCAGCCGCAAATGACTGGAAATATTCCGATTTCCGCAACGATCAGTAGAGACACCTTAACGACAACGTAGCAAAGACCGACGATCCGTTTGACCCTGAAAAAACACAAAATTCGGCTTTAATAGTAAAAATAAAATTGCAGTAATAGCCGAGGACTGGAGTGGTCCAACTGGGCCAAGAAAAAAAAACGTATGATGATGATGATGATTTTATTAACGCACTTAAGGAGAGGAAATAATGCAGTATTGACAAATAAAAGGAAAAAATGCACTGAGCTTTCAAAAATGTAGTAAATGCACGAGATAAAAAAAATAAACGTTTTAAAAAAGGAAAGAAAAGGGACTAATCGGGTCTAAAAAATCTTCTTCCTAGATGGAGTGCGGAGAAATGGCCAAGGGCAGAAACGTGAAGGTCCTGGGTCAATTGAAGGTAACTTCGCACAAGGGTCAGAGGGCAAAAAAGTTGCAGTTATACGGGAATTCTATAACGTCGAGGAAGGTACAAGATAAATTTACAATATTTGAAATAATAAGTCCTGACATGTTTTAAATCTTTTGGCCTCAGAATACCAAATCTGATACGAGACTGATGAAATTTAAAAAAAATGTCTGGCCTCGGATGTGCACCGGTCCATTTCACCCCCCGTGAAAGCAACCCATCAAACCTGTTAATCAAACCAACCCGTAGAAAAGACTAATAAAGATCCAACATAAGGAACCGCATGTAAAATCAACGGAGCATTACCCGAAGTCCTGTGTTCCCTATTTCGTAACGTATTTCAACTGTTCAGAATTCCAAATTTGAACTAATAGTATTGGATTTACTGTAGTATTATCCAGCAACTAAAGTTCCGCTGATCCGGCCTACGCTACCAAATAAGGTCTCTGACCCCGGTAGACATTTACGTCAACGAAGCTGGGAACCCCTCCAGTTAACCCTGGACACCCAAGTTGACAAACCCGTCCAGTTTTTCCCAACAAGCGGATTTGGCGAGATGTGCGACTGATCCTCCAGCGGAGGCAGTCATACTAAAGTTCACTAAGAAAGTATTCTCAAAACATATATATATTTAAATATTAATAATTAGTATGTTACCTATGTGACGACGTGACCGTGTACGCCTATATATCCATACTATTTTTGTAAAAAAAAAAAAAATACTGTGAAAAATTTCAAATGGACATTGCTCTTCCCTATGTTCCTATGTCCCTCTTCCTATGTTCGATTTTTCGTGTTTGTATATATGTTAATACGAAGTTTTCTTGTTAGTTTACTTTTTATTTCTTTTCTCGTTGTTTATTTACTCCGACCATTCCTCTTTTGTTGTTTGGCGGGCTATAAATAAAATTCATTCATTCTATATCCTTTTTCTTTTTCTCTATCTTACATACTTTTACCCACTTAACCCTAACTATGTTTCCAAATCTGGCTTACCGTTACAGCAACGGCACACGAACAAACTCCCGCCTAAGCCTCTTCGGGTTCAGCATAGTAACATATGTCGAACTCTCTAGGCCTAGCCGGATGGTTTAGTACAGGAGTGGAGTTCATGACAGTCGCCCAATCCGTTTGTTAAATTCCTTTACAACCACCAAACCCAAACCAAGGATAAGAACAGCCTTTTCGGGTCCCGGTCAATAACACCATGGAAACACAGCGCCATCTTATTATTTTCGGTACCATCGGACTTTAACGAAATTTGTGGCAACTTTGTTATTTTGCATTGGCTTGTATTCAATGATAACAAAAATACTGAACAGACGAATGTATTTTGTAACTCAAACCAAACAACAAGAGCTACGAGCTCATATGGCACTTGTTACGAGTAGGCAGTACATGAAAGTAGATGAGAACGTGATAAAATACACCCGCCATCCAAAAATGCGGTTTGGAAATAGAAGTAGGATAGTTTGTTTCACTCACTTCTAAGCAGTTCCGGCATCGTCTCGATTATCAAATGCAAATGACTGTTCAAACTTCCAAGTTTCAGCTTAATAAATCCACTAGTTTGATCCCTAGACGTGCTACAATATTTCCGGTACTCCCTCCATCTCCCCCTACCGTGGCCGAATCTGGTTCGGACTAAAAAATGGATCATCTAAAGTATCTTCTTTTATACCACGGCTAAAGTTTCGGTCGAGTCTGAGCATTTTTGGAAAATTCTGGTACCCCCTCCCCCACCAACGTTGTCGGATCCGGATCCTTGCCCAAAATATGTCATCTAGGGTATATGCTCTCTCTAAGTTCTATGTTTCATTTAAATTGATGCACTCGTTTGACTCCTATGCGAGCCTCAAAGTTTCCGGCAATCTCCCTCCAATTCCCGCCACTGTGGCCGAACAGGACTTGAAAACATAAACGTCATATCTCCTAATTCCCTCTTCCTGTCCATCAAGTTTCACTGAAATTGGAGCATAGCTTATCTGCAAGTTTCCAGTACCCCCCCCCCCCCCTACCTTGGCCGCATCCGGCCCGGACGCCAAAGAACAAATCTAGGCCGCATAAACTCGGCACTGTCGAACTAGCATCTCATTCGGGCCATTCGTTTGGTTTTTGTGCATGTCAAAAGTCCCCCCCCCCCCCCAATTCCCCCAACCGTGGTCGCATTTGTTCGAACGCATCTTTTACATGTCGAGGCCATCGATTCTTATCACCCATTTGTTTGACCCTAGTTAGTCGTATCCTAGTTTAAATAAATAAGTCAATTAAGTCGGGTCGCTAATATACCTGCAAAGTTTCATTGTCTTAGTACTTCTGGAACTATTCTAACCCCCGACTACCGGTATTCCAGGAAACCCCCTCTACCCCCCCCCCCACAGAGCCCCGAAACCATTAATACTTGTTCTCTCCATTAAATTCCGTCCCAATCCCTCTGCTTTAAGCATTTCTTGAGTTTTCGGGTCCCCCCCCCATCCCCACAGGTATAACCCGACCCCCCCCCCAACTCCCCCAGAGTGCCCGGATCTAGTCCGCTTATATCAATGACGTATCTAGGACTTGTGCTTGTTCTTCCACCAAGTTTCATCCCGATCCCTCCACTCTAAGCGTTTCTCAAGATTTCCGGTTCCCTCCTCCAACTCCCCCCAGTGTCATCGGATCCGGTCCGGATTTATAGTGGGACGTCTGAAACACGAGGTCATCCTAAATATAAAATTTCATCAAGATCCGATCACCCGTTCAAAAGTTATACACGCCACTAGATTCCGGACTCCCCATCCATCCACTCCCCCCACTATGGTCGGATCGGGGAAACGGCTGTTCTCAAGTGAACCTGTTCGGGTCCCTGACATACCTGCCAAGTTTCATCGCCCTAGCACATCAGGAAGTATGCCGAACTCGCGGGATCGCTAGAAATCCGGAACCCCCCAACTCCCCGAGAGTGCCCGGATCTGGTCCGCTTATATCAATGACGTATCTAGGACTTGTGCTTGTTCTTCCACCAAGTTTCATCCCGATCCCTCCACTCTAAGCGTTTCTCAAGATTTCCGGTTCCCTCCTCCAACTCCCCCCAGTGTCATCGGATCCGGTCCGGATTTATAGTGGGACGTCTGAAACAACGAGGTCATCCTAAATATAAAATTTCATCAAGATCCGATCACCCGTTCAAAAGTTATACACGCCACTAGATTCCGGACTCCCCATCCATCCACTCCCCCCACTATGGTCGGATTGGAGAAACGGCTGTTCTCAAGTGAACCTGTTCGGGTCCCTGACATACCTGCCAAGTTTCATTGCCCTAGCACATACGGAAGTATGCCGAACTCGCGGGATCGCTAGAAATCCGGACCCCCCCCAACTCCCCCAGAGTGCCCGGATCTGGTCCGCTTATATCAATGACGTATCTAGGACTTGTGCTTATTCTTCCCACCAAGTTTCATCCCGATCCCTCCACTCTAAGCGTTTCTCAAGATTTCCGGTTCCCTCCTCCAACTCCCCCCAGTGTCATCGGATCCGGTCCGGATTTATAGTGGGACGTCTGAGACACGAGGTCATCCTAAATATAAAATTTCATCAAGATCCGATGACTCGTTCGCAAGATAAAAATACCACACATTTTGGCTTCCCCCTCCCTCCACTCCCCCTCCCAGATGATCGGATCGGGGAAATAACTATTTCCCATTTAATCTGGTCGGGTCCCTGACGTGCCTGCCAAATTTCAGCGTCCCAGCACATCAGGAAGCACCAAACTCGTAGGATCACTAACAATTCGGACTTCTCCCCCCCCCCCCCAACTCCCCCAAAGTGAGCGGATCCGTTCCGGTTATATCCATCACGTATCTAGGACTTCTTCTTGTTCTTTCCACCAAGTTTCATCCGGATTCCTTCACTCTAAGTGTTTTCCAAGATTTCCGGTTTCCCCCTCCAACTCCCCCCAGTGTCAACGGATCCGGTCTGGATTTAAAATGGAGGGTCTTAGACACGAAGTCCTTCCATATATCAAGTTTCATTAAGATCCGATCACCCGTTCGTAAGCTAAAAATATTTCATTTTTCCTATTTTTTCCGGATTCCCCCTCCCTCCACTCCCCTCCAGATGATCGGATCGAGGAAGCGACAATTTCTAATTTAATCTGGTCCAGTTCCTGATATGCCTGCCAAGTTTCATCTTCCTAGCTTATCTGGAAGTGCCCGAACTAGCAAAACCGGGACCGACAGACCGACAGACCGACAGACCGACTGACGGACAGAAATAACAATCGCTATATGGCACTTGAGTAAGCTCAAGTGCCATAAAAAGCCAATGCCAGACTTTCAGATTTCGTCTGACCACTGGAAATTCATACGGTAATAGAACATACTAACCGTCGCAGTCTGAGTATTGCTGCAACCGTGTGTATGACGACAAAAGCCAATCCAATTATGACGTAGCCGCAAACTGTAGTTAAAAAACCATCGAAATGAGATGCGACAATTTGATCCTTCATTCCAAAGCCGACGATTGCAAAGTGGCCAATATGATACGGAGAGAAAGCTGAAAAACAGATGGGACCTTTCAAGAATCTTCATATAAGCTTAACATGCAGTTTCAGGCGGACAGAGTTACATTCACGCCGTTCGCTCAATTCTATTTTCCTTTTCTTGTGTTCCCTGTCGCCTCTCTGGTCCGGGGTTCGCAAACAAAGCTTATACGTACCGAAACTTATCGGCGGCGTCGGCGACTTCCGGATTCCGGCGAATAAAATCCTTCGACTAAATTTACAAGAAGGTGTATCTGAAGAACTTTCAGGATTAGAACTTTCTCCGAGTTTTTCAACTATAACTAACTCGAAGTCGTAACTTGACGGGATTTACTGAAGACTGAAAATCTACAAGACTCGGTAGTCTGCGGATGAAGAGCTCTCATAAACTTTCCCCTCTGGGATCCCATCAAAACCTTTGGTCCTGTTGTTACTGATCTGTCTGTCTTGTTTTATTAATGTTTGTTTGAGTGACCCTAATTGGCCGTTAAAGTAACAACAATAATAATATACTTACCGAAAACTAGGATGAACAGAGTGTTAAGCGACGCTACCCAGAACACATGTTCCAGAAATACCAAAGATCCATCCAGGCCCAGGAGTCGCTCCCAGGTTAGCTCCTCAGCGGCCCGATCCCAGTCCATCGGGTTCCAGCCAGCCTCTTCATTTACACCTTAGAACAAAAAACTGAGCTCAAAAATTCGAAAAGGGTCCAGACTTCGTTTGATAAAATAGTACATACATAGCGTCTGCACAATCACGATGGGAGCAATTTAAACATGAATATGTGTTTTGCATAAAAGCTATCGCGGGGATTTTTGGGATCCCAAAACGTAAGTGGGGATACCTATGACATCGCAAAAGTTGTCCGTCTGTCCGTCCGTCTGTAAGCACGATAACTCTCGAACGGAATGAGATATTTTGATGAAACTTGGTATGAGGCCTCTTTGGGTCAAGGGAGAGGTCGAGTTCGTAGATGGGCTCTGTAGCTCAACATTTAGGGGTGGGGGGGGGGGTCAAATTAAGGGGCGAACAAAAATTTTAAACAGCTAATGAGATAGTTGATTTAGGGGTAAGGAGACATGCTGAACACGAATATGGAAACCATTTTCTTGTCGGACAAGTATAGTTCGTCCGGAATCCGGCCAAAACTGGAAAGTTTGTTAAAAGTAAAAGTCTTATTTAATATTGATTGGATGGTCGATTAGGTATAAGAAGAAATGCAGAATATTTACATGAACGTCATTTTCTTGTCGGAGAAGTAGTTCGCCCGGAATCCGTCCGAAACCGGAAAATTTGTTATAAGTAAAAGTTTTATCTGAAGTTGATTAGACGTCCGATTTAGGGGTAAGAAGACATGCTGAATCCGCTTTTGACAATCATTTTCTACGCTGACATATAGTTCGCCCTGAATTCGGCCGAAACCCGAAAATGTGTTGAAAGTTAAAGTTTTATCTGGAGTTGATAAGATGTTCGTTAAGGGGTCTGATACGCTGAATTCTCTTTTAAGCTTTAGTTTTTGCCCGGCAAGTAGTTCACCCGGAATCCGGTTTATCCGGAGATTTGGCAGGAGTAAGGCAGAAAGATTTGATCAGTTTCGACAAACTAGATATGACATATAGCCTAGGGGTAAATATACACACGGTGGATCCATATCTGAACTTGGTTTTCTCAGATGATTAGCTATTGACCTTCTTCTGTTTCTAAATCTTAATAGTAAAAATGTTCAAGGAGTCTGGCGAAGACCGGATATCTACAAGACTGAATAGTCTGGATCAAATACTAAATTTTGGGGATCCCATCGAATCCGTTGCTCTTGTTTAGCTCGCTGACGCATTCGATGTAGCCAAATAAGAGCGGGGGAAGGGGTTACACGTACAGTAGAGGTATGTTATTCAAGTATTTAAATGTAATGGTCGACGTATTTCGTGCCATGTCGGCGCTACGAGTTGGATCAATAAACATATCTATCCATCTATCTATCTATCTATGCTTATCTCAAGTTCGCCTAATAGTGAACGGTCGCCAAATTATACTAAAAGCCAAACCAGGCAACTTTTACTGCAAAATACTGGCAGAAATGTTTATTGCATATTCAGACTATCATCTGTCAGCCTTAATTTGAAACACGTGTTGTTTTTTACCTTCGCTTTTTTCTTTCAAAGTTAGCATCTTTTGATTCACCAAATAGAGGAGGTCCTAACTAAACAACATAGCCCAATGGACGAAGAAGCGTTGATTGAATACATGTGTAACAACACAAATAAACTATGACACCAGTCACTGAAATTGTTAAAAAAAAAAAAATTCTGTTCCAGTTCTAAACGCTTTAACTACACATGTACATACTTCTACGATCAAGTTGGGGTTCGTGAGATTTCAGGATACCGGGAAGCGAAACCAACGCACCCCGAACAAAGTTTACCCTCAAATGCGAGAGCGCTTGGCACTCTAAGAGAAAGTGGACCACCAACTTAGAAAGGCTTGCAGGAGGAAATTCCGAAAGTCAACAAAAAATCTGAAAGAGATTTCCAACTCAATGTTTATGCCAGAAGAAAGCTGAAAGACTAGGGTGTAAGCTGATAGCAAGTTCGTTATTTTTCCTTTCCATTTCACTATTTTTTACGCAAGAAACAAGCTTGCATGAGCTCGAGAATTCAAGCTAATGAGACTGTTAGAGGAAAATAGATATGCTGAATGAGCCGAATCCACTGGACAAAAGGTCTGAAATTTCTTTTTAACGACAGGCACTCGATGGCCAGAACCAGAGATGGACGAATACGAATCCGGATTGGGATTCGAATCCAGGATCGTTATTTTGGCCGAATTTTGAATCCTGTGCTTGTCAGGCCTGATTCGGATTCGGATTCCAAACCCAAAGATTCCAAAGCCTGAATCTTACGAATTTCCTCCAACTTCTAATTTTTTCCCAATTTTTACAAGCTGCAGTGATTATAAGGTACTGTGCTTAACGAGCCCGAAATTCTTTCCTGGTTGCCGAGAGGAAATCTATACTTTAACAAACACACAAAAAACCTAGAAATATAGTTTAATCGTCCAATTAACCGTGTCCAGTGCTTTTTTGTCACCTGATTTTTAAACTAAAACCTATGAACATGATTTGATTTTTGGTTAAGGTCGGATTCGAATCCATAGCATGAAATGGTGGATCCGGATTCGAAATCGAATTCGTACCTAGCCCCGCATTTGGGTTCGGATTCGGATCCTTTCATGATCGGATTCAGCCATCTCTGGCAAGAATATAAACAAGTATAAGGGACGAGTCGTCAGACTCTTGGACAAATAATATTAAAGTTTAACTGAAAAGCAAACTTATTTTTGTATCATTTAGGTGAATACACTGAGTAATTTAGATTCTGCTAAGAGATTTTTTGATTTTCCACTATCTGCTCTAGTAGTGAGGTTCAGAACATCCACTGCTGTCCTCACAGCGCAAATTCTACTATGACGCGGAATATTTGAATGTGAACACAAACGCGGCTTTTCAGTGGGCGGTGATGAGCTTGGTGAAGACTGCTTAGTGCCTGAACAAAAAAATTTCATAAATCTTTTTCCTCAAGCATACGACACAG
The DNA here is from genome assembly GCA_023053575.1 of Branchinecta lynchi. NCBI lineage: Eukaryota > Metazoa > Arthropoda > Branchiopoda > Anostraca > Branchinectidae > Branchinecta > Branchinecta lynchi. Next base: position 16,602,512 of record JAKZAP010000011.1, on the reverse strand, counting down.
GTAGTGGCACAAATCTGACAGGGAAATTCCACTATTTGAAAATGATTTTTCCTGAATAGCGGAGCCAGGAAGTAACGCATTTTCATCGGGTCTTCACGCCTCCTTAAGTGAATAGGTGAGGGGTAACAAGAATGTCCCATCTCTGCCCTTTTCAGTTAAACTTTAACGACATATTAGTTAATTGTGGTTTTTCAATTTGGTCGAACGCAGGTGATGGACCAGGACTACCTGTTGGAGAGGTTGCACGTGCGGTGGCAGTTAGACTTTTGGACCAGGAAATTCAAGCATGGCACCTGGCAAAAAGTCTGTCACCTTCTTTAAGGTTTTATACTTCAGCCAAAGAGACATGGGGGGAAGAGGTTTATTTTAAGGCTGGGTGTGGGTGGATCTATGAATTTTAATTAGTTGCCGTGCTGATTGTTTGCCATTGGGAAAACGGAGGAAATATTTGGGGAATAAATTAGGACGTACTGGTCCCTACTTTTGCCCCATGTGTGGTAGCGAGAATGAGAATTTGTTACATCTGATGTGTGAATGCTGTGAGCTAGGTGACCTGCTGGTTGAGATTTTCGGGAAGGTAACTACAATAAATGATGAAGTATGGATGATGATTGGAAGTAAGTGTTTTCAAGATTTGAAGAGGTAAGGTTCCTAAAAATAGCTTTAGCCCACAGAGAGAATTCCTTTTAGTTTAGTTCTATTATTTCGTTCAAGTGTTCTCTTTTTTTTGTTACCATTTTTGCCATGGCCTCAGGCTTTTTGTGCAATAATTCTAATTCTAATTATATTCTATAAAAGGCACTACGGCGTCATTCTTCAGTTTTGCTTACCGTTCCTCTGCTGCCCGTCCATATTTTCTTCGTGGATATGTTCTTGATTCGGGTGCCCTGGGTCAGGCGGGCCAGGGGGCTGTGGGTTTGCTGCATTACCGCCATCTGCCGCTTGTGGACGAGGTTCACCGTTCTCAGCCTGCAAAATATCTCAATCAGATGGAACTGGTGCGCTAAGCCTGGTTATTCAATTAAACTTTCCGTTACATTCTCCATCCATTTATCCCTGTTAGAACAAAAATTTACGTGAGTCGCGACAACAGCTTCCGTGACCTACACATTAATTCTGCGTCTTTCTTTTCTTTCCCTGCAGAAGTGCATTCTTGAGTCTTCGAATCCATTGCTGGTTGTTCTGGCCCAGCTACCCTGTGCTTTGCGCATTCGACCGGGTATTAATTCTGCGTCTTTATGCTCTTTCCCTGCAGAAGTGCATTCTCGAGTCTTCGAACCCATTGCTGGTTGTTGAAATTTGTTGAAATTTTAAATAGCCTTTGACCATTTGTACGTGCTTTTAAATGTTATGTTATGACAGTACTCACCAATTTTGGTTTTGTAACCGTGAAAGTGTGAGTGAATAAATTACTATTCTATTCTATTCTATTCTATTGTTCTGGCTGAGCTTGCCCCAGCTACCCTGTGCTTTGCCCATTCGCTATGAACTGATTTCGCCCGCACCTCCGAGGGTGAGAATAGTACTATATTCACACCCTCGCATGCACGGGCTGGTAGATAAGATATGGGGTCAAGCTTAACCCCATCCAGTGCCTGCCTGTATTCCTAGGACCTGAGCCTCCTTCCAGCACATGAAGATGACGCTTCCAATTTGAATGTCGTGGGGGGAGTTGTCGTCCCCGTTCAGTAGAAATTTTAAGGACGGGATGTTATACAAGGTATACTTGCTTGCGGTACAAGGTCACCACGGTTCTCGATCTTACTATGTTCGTGACATGGCGATGTGAACTGCTTAGATGACTTTGCCTTCGGCGGGATAACTGTTCCTGTGACCTGGTTCTACCTGACTACTGTGGTGGGTTGCGAACTAAGCTCACAAGCCCCTCGGTAGCTCAGTGGTAAAGTACTGTCCTACACTGTAAAAAAAAAATCTCGCAGGATTTACTACTGGGATTAATTGTGTCTCTATTGAGGTATGATTGTCTCTAATTCGGATTAATCTTATCCCAGTAGAGATAAGATTAATCCCACTGCGTATACTGCAGTTAACTTTAATCTTTACTCGGAGAAACTTTGTACAGTGTAGAATACCAATGGTCCTTGGTTCAATTCCTGGCTGAGGAGTACTTTTTCTTCCAGTTCTCTACTTATTCAATCTTCCCGTCTCGTCTTTACTCTTTTGTTATTGTTTAAAGTTTGTATGGTCTGTGTTGGTAGTGATGTGTAAAGTACAACAAATAAAATTTAAATGTTCAAGCTGATCAAAGTTTTCGACCGCCAGTTACCGATAACTCTCGAGCTCGAATGACACAAGAAAACGCGTTTTTGTACGAAGTTTCCAAGCTCTGACTAAAAGAAATGCCTCGCTACATCCTGTTCCTTTCCGGATACCCTACAATGAGTGTGTTCCACCCTTCTAACAATAGTTATTATTAGTTACTATTTCCGTTCCATCCTGACGAAAAGTTCCTACGCTGACCGTTCCAACCTTGTCGGAATAGTAACTAATAATTACTATTTGCTTACCATGCTCGGGAGCGTAGTAAGCGTAGTAACTACGCATCTCTGTAACATGATTGGTCGGATTCGCCCCTGGCGTGAGATCCTGCTGGAAAATAGAAAAATCGTTCCAGCCTTGACGGCAAAAAAACAGAATTCGTAACGTCATGCGTAGTAACTACGGTAAGTAGGATGGAACACGCTCAATACAATACTGGACCTTTGGAATAATCTTCCGGAAAACTTTGTGAACGCAAAAACTAAAAATAAGTTGAAAACAGATCTGGAGCGGTCACTTCGTTGACATTCTGTGCAGTGTGCAGTGTTTACAATGTCCTGAAAAATATTTAGAGGTGAAACCTGTTTACTGCATGTATATTATTATTATATTTGTTAATGTCTTCTTTCTTTAAAATAATACTTTTGTAAACATGTTTTTTTAAGCATGTTATCAAAATTCAGATTTTATTCGCCTCGATCCGAAAACGTAGACACGGATTCTTTCACTTCAGTTCCGTTAATTTGTATTAATTTAAAAAAAAAAACGAACGAACAAAAAAAAACTACAAAGCTCCATAGCTCGTTCCATAGGGGTAATTACCAAAAATAATCAACAAATAAACGAGTCTCTTCAACATCAAAACAAAAAAGAAAAAAATCCCAGGGTATGCTATGCAAATATGCGTGCAGCGGGAGGCCAGACTAGGGCCATGGACGTACAACAAATCAGATACCTCAACAGGAGCTGGTTCTAGCCAGTCAGGACCGCCTCCATGTAGAATCTGCTCCCTTAGCCAGACCAGACCAATGAACGCACAAAGCGTGCAGAGGACAACAACTACACCATGTAGTATGTCACTTGTCAAGTTGTCCCTAAAACAAAACAGGCACTCTGATTTCAGGAGAGTGGAATGAAATTCAAATGAAACCCTTTTCAGTCAACATACCTTGAACTATTCTAAATCGGATGTGCTAGCGAGGAGGTGTAACTGTCGACGTCCGAACTTAGTCCCAAGTAGCTTTCTTTCCACCTACCCCAAAAAGGTGCACTGATGCGCAAGTTGTCCGCCACACCCCTACTTATTCTTAAATATTTATAAATGTTCCAAGACTTCACTAAATTTATTCCTACTATTCCTCAGGGTAAAGATATATTAAAGGTTAACTTCCGATATCGAGGATGATATCGGATTAGAACAACGAGACGGCCACTGAAATAGCCTGTCCGAGCCGAAGGCGATGCATGTTATTAAAAATATCTGCAGAACGCAGCGAGGTTGATATTTTTAAACGGCTCTTTTTATTCCGATATCAACTGAGATGGAGGAATGTCAACTATTATAGGTTTTTCGAACAGATTTTAGTTTAGGTAGTAGCCTACTCAATCTTCTTTCGTAGTACTTTTTTCAAAATCAAATCAAATCAAATCGGTTTAAGTTCTCCACAATAACATACAGCTAGCCTCGGATTGTCAACATTAGCCTACAACGGATTACAATAATTTTTAAATGGCTCTTGTTATTCTGATTTCAACATTTTAGTACTTTGTAGGAAATATTGGTTAGTGAAAGGGAAACCCTAGCCTACTGTAGTGTAGACATGTGAACATGACTACTGGTCACTTCTTTTTCTAACAATACAATCTTTATCCAATACCCATCCAACTGCCACAGGTCACAGAATTCTGCGATTTGACGTACAGTTTCGTTTCTTCGGCAAAGCGAGCCAGAATTCAGCGGCCGGTTCCTTACCAGTAAATACAAACATGAATGAACGATAAAAGTTGAGGAGTATAATAAATGAAGATGGTAAAGCGAGATTTCTGGTTTAAGTTTAACTGAAAAGGGCTGGGATCGGACAATCTAGTTACCTATCACTTTTTCACTCAAATGGGCTTGAAGATTCTTTATTCACTTTATTCACAGAGCTAAGTTTGCAGACGATCTGACGCTAGTGGTGCCACGCACTTTCGCCACACCGAACGATCTGGGAAACTCACTGGCCTATGACTGTGATCAGATGAAGCTACGCATAAGTGAAGAAAAAAGCGTTGCCCTAAGAACTAACTTCACAAACAAACTCCTCCTCCCCTCGAAGACGAGACACAATTCCTTGTGGCCAGCTCTGCGAAAATTCTGGGTATCCCTATTAAAAGCAACCTAAAATGGGATGACCATGTAAAAAATCTCGTAAAAAAAGGGTCATTTCTGCTTAAATCCTTTGCAAGCATCAGCAGATTTGGTCTCTCTACAGGTGATCTCGTCACCTGCTATAAAACTTACGTCCGACCTATGATGGAGTGCGCCTGTGCCGTATGGCACGCTAGACTCACAGTTCAGCTAAGCGAGAAGTTGGAAGGGATTCAGAAGTGAACTTGCTGTATCATTCTTTGACAGAAATACGAGTACTATGAAGAAAGCTTAAAGACATTGCGTCTGCAAACCCTCTCTGAGAAGAGACACGGGCTGCTAGTGAAATTTGGCAAAATATGTCTGGCCTCGGATGTGCACCAGTCCATTTTACCACCTGTGACTACAAATCTGCAAATTAAGGCAACCCGTAGCACAGACGATACAACTCAAGAAACTGCACGTAAAATCTACGGAGCGGTATCTCAAGTCATTTGTTCCCTATTTTGTGAAGTTTCTTTACGGATTAGAATTATGAATTTTAAATTTACATGTTTTTCAAATGTGTTTGTTATTGGATTGTGTTTTAAAATTTTAAAATTGTAACATATATGTGATTATTTACGACTATGTCGACCATGTATGACGATCAACCACTATTTTTTTAAAAGATATCATGGAAATAAACGAATTTGAATTGAATTAAATATGAAAAGACCCGCTGAAAATGCTTTACTTCCTTGTGCCGCTATTACGAATAATCGATTTTCAAATGTTGTTGAAAATCGTTCTGTCAATCAATTTGATCTGATCACTTTGAACAAAATTTCAAATTGTTGTACCTCTATGCTCTTGTATTTCTGTTGTATGCCTTACCAGAAAGATTTATGAATTTTTTCTTTCACGCACTAACCAGTCTTCACCAAGCTCCACTGCCCACTGAAAAGCCGCGTTTTTGTTGAGATTAAAATTTCCCGCGTCATAGTAGAATTTACGTTGTGGGGACGGCCACAGATATTCTCAACGTCGTAAGTAGAGCAGATAGTGGAAAATAAAAAATTCCCTTAGCGGAATCTAAATTACTCAATGTATCCAATTAAATGACACAAACATAAGTTGGCTTTTAATAATAGTTGGTGAAAAGTAATTAGTTTCATAGGTGAAAGAATGTCACTGACTTTTGCAGCCAAAAGTCATAGGTTCAACAAGGTGTTGCCGAGGCGGCAACACTTTTGAACTGAAAGATGGACTGTTGAAAAACTATAAATCAAAATCAAAACTAAATCAAGAAGAAAAGACTGTGACAATTCCTCAAATTGTCCCATCACCACCGTCTTATCCGTTTGTTTCGTTGATTTTGTGTATATTTCGTTTCCTTTTTTTGTGTTTTTTTTACTTATTCCTACTCCACCACATTTATTTCATGTATTGTGTGGGTGATAAATAAATTAAATTAAATTAAAAACTACCTTTTGGAAAGCAAAGGAAAGCAATATAGAGTTCCAGTTGTCAAGGTGTGTTTTCAGATGGAAATGTGATTGTAGGAAGGTAAGACCCAGGTTGGTTAGCTAGGAAAGCAAGATTTTCTTTTCAGTTTTGAACATTTTTTTCTGTATTATTTGTAAATGTATGTATGTATGTATGTATATATTTATTTCCCATCAGATGAAAACAGATGGAGTACAAGATAAAAAGAAAACGAGAAACACACTACGAGAGAATACACTAACACAGAAAAACAAAGAACGAGATGGATATCTAAATACAAAAGACAGAACTACTGCCTCAAAATGGTTGCCCAAGGATGAGCAACAATACCAGAGTTGTATCTGGCAATCTGAGCTATGATCGCTTCATCAGTGTTTTTTTCTTTCTAAAAGTGATGTCTTTTGTTGTTTTTTGGAGACCAGGTCCTACTTTTCATTTGAGGAAAAGTGCTCGATGAGCTTCTGCAATTGTTGATACGGCTTCGTATCAGCCTCCACAAAACTCATTGTCATAATATAGCTGTGGGATATTCGAAGGTATGCTTTACATACTTGTTCGAGAAAAGTAATTTGACTATATATGTATATAGAACTCTCGGTAACAGAGGGAAAGGTGAACAGATGCACAAAGTGTCCGGCACACCCCTAGATATGTAAAGTTCGTCTTAAGACTGAGCTGTCAATCGTATGCGAAGGAGGTTCCTGCCATACTCCGGCAGTAGCAAGGTCAAGTGACTGCCTGTACTGCTTGTCGGAGCTCAGCTGACTTTTCTCGAACAATTATTCTATGCTAGCTTCTCCATAGCGTACTTACGCTGATATCATGTCCAACGGCAACGTAAGGACGGAGCTGACAGAGCCCGTAAAGAGACATCTGTAGATCCTGCACGCTGAGAGTGGGACAACACCGAGCCAGGCAAAAGCTACTAGTGTATAGTGCATCCAAAAGCGAACTGCTCGGGCAAGGTTCGAAACCAAGCCTGATACAATGACCTTGATTGGAAGACGTTTCGGCATATCCGGTGAGTAAACTGAAAAAAAAAATGTCCAGAGAATATGCATGCCTAGGATTGTCGAACTGACCGAACACTTCTGTTGCTGCTTCTCCTGCAGGGGAACCGTTTTCGTAGTGCTGGTTTGAAAGTAATTAAAAATTAAAATTACTGGTAGACTACCCTGCAGTAAGGGTATTTACTTGGGATGGTTATAGAACTTTGGACAAAGCAGTTTTTATCCAGAAGATATAGGCTATGATGAAACCTGGAATATAGTCCAGGATTTCGGATAGAATAACCAGTGTCACCAAAAAACATGTTAGGATTCATTACATCCGCTCGCGAGATTCTCTAATTGGTATTATGCTTTAGTTTCCAATGCTGATCAAGTTCATCTAGGGCACGGACATGCACGGTAAAGCTAGGCTTAACCTTCGAGATTCCCAGATATCTGAGACAGTCAAGCTAACCCTCCCAGACAGTCAAGCCACCTCCCTGGATGTCCACAATAATGATGACAACTAGCTTTGCCATACGTTTCCCAGGTGTAGCCTAACCCTAAGTTCAGACAGACGTTCATACTGAGGCGATATCGGCCATCGCCGAGATTTTCGTCGCCAAAATCGGCGATTTTTGTTGCTTCGTCAGGCAACTTTCAATGTTTTATGCACGCAACAGCAACATGGAAGACACTTTTGATGATTCACTTTTAGAAAAATTAATTACTGCTATTCAGTTCTACCCCATTTTGTATGAAAAGCGAGAAAAGGGATTTTGTTTTTCAAATTTTTCGCGTTAAATTCTTTTGCCGACGCAAATTCAGTGTGAACATCCAGGCGATAAAGATCTTCTGTCGCTGCGATTGAAAAATCTCGTTCATCGCCGCGATTTCCTCTGCGTGAACCTACGGTAAGCATTTCATTTACCACTCAAGAATGACCTTTAATCACTCTCCTTTTTTGCCCTACCCAACCATTTGCATATTTATTGTGTCTTTAAAATCTGTAGCATCTTCATAGGCTACCCTTCAAAATTCTGGAATGTGGCCATCTGAGGTGTTGGACACCCCAAATTTCCAGAAGTTTTTAGCCTGTCGGGATTCATTTCGACTAAAACAGATGGAACTGGAATCCAGAATAAAAATCGTGAAAGGTGATGGGTTACCCACCACTTGCCTGACGCTTTTGCACCACTCGGAATAGCGTCTCCAGATTCCAGGCCCCGCAAAATTATGTGCATCTATCTGAGACAAGTATCATGAGTTTTAGTTAAAATATGGTGGTAGCCAATTTCACAAACATACCTTGCTGTGTTATAGCCGTTTCACCGTAACAGATTGTAGGTCTAGGCTACACAATTATTGCAAACAAGAAATAACCTTTGAACACTCACTTGGTGTAAAAGAAAACTGATGATTGCAGAGCTCGCAGAACTCCTTTTTGGAATATCTCAGCCATTGCACAAGACATTCTTGATGAATGAATTTTATGCTTCCAGTGCATATGCAAGGGTGAAACAGGGGGCGTTCAGGAGTGCCTTCACATCTGCAAACCCTGCATATATCTGAAAAAGATGAAAAGGGTCTAAACCTGAAACAGCTCTTACTGTGTTATGTAAAGGAAAGCATGAAAAGGAGAATTATTACCTCTTTCTAATCAAGAACAGAATCACTGGTCATCAATTAGTTGTTGATTGCGTCAGATTGCAAGCTCTCTGCTGGGTGGCTAACTGGTTATTGTTGTTGTGGTCATAGTACTGGTTAGGGGTGTTTGTAAACTTGGTTACTGATAGTAATAACCAAGTTGCCATGGCATCATAGCAGACGTATCCGTTTTTATCCCATTGCCGGAATATATGTTTCCCAGTCAGCTCGGGTTCAAGGAGTATTGGTTACTGACTTATTTTATGTTTAGAGGCAAAAGAACAGAGCCTTAGCTTCAAGTGTGTAGTTTGACAGATATTTCTAGGGAGAAACCAGCGGGAACCAGTCTTTCAAATTATACCCTAAACATGCTGTATACTTAGAAATCATAAGATTTATCAAAGGCCCTTTTACTTATTCTGCATTTTCTGTTTTCCTCGACTCCCCCTTGGAATTATAAGGTTCAGAAATATCATACTATCTATTTAGAAATAACATACTTCTATTATATGTATATAATTTGATGCTATATATATAGGACTGATACACAGGTTCGGTCATTGCTTGGGTACCCTAGGCTAGGCAGGAGTGTTACTATCCAAAATGTTCGGGGGGGGGGGGGTATTAACCGACTCGCCGGTCATTTTTACCGACTGTTATTGCAGAAAAAAAGACTGTTTTGACGAAAAATCAACTGTTTTGACGAAAAACCAACTGTTTTTTACAAACAAGAGCTAAAAGCTCATATGGCGCTTGTCGGAACAGTTAGAATGTTTGTCACTTTGTCTCCCTCCAACTCCCCCCCCCCCCCCCCAGTGATCAGACCCCCTCTGGGCTTGAAACTGAACATTTGAGACACTCCTTCTTGACGCTTGTCAAGTTTCATGCACGTTCAATCACCTGTTCCTAAGTTATGAATGTTACCAGATTCCGGATTCCCCATCCCCCTACTTCCCCCACGATGGTCGGATCGGGGAAGGGACTATTTTCAAGTCAGTATGTTCGAGTCCCTAATAGCCTGCCAAGTTTCATGGTCCTAGCACATCTCGAAGCACCCTAGCTCAAGATCACCAGAATTTAGGGAAATCCCCTCCAACTTCCCCCACCGTGACACGATCCGGTCCTGTTTTGTCAGGAATGTATCTAGGGTTTACGCTTGTTCTTCCGACCAAGTCCAACTCTGATCCCTAAACTTTCATTGATTCACGAGACTTCCGATGCTCCCTCCAGCCCCCCCCCCCCCCCCGTGATCAGATCTGGTCCAGACTTGAAACTGAACATCCGAGACACTTGTTCTTAATACTTACCAAGTTTCATGGACGTTCTATCACCCGTCCCAAAGTTTGTGAATGTCACTAGATTCCGGATTCCCCACCCCTCTACTCCCCCCACGATGATCGGATCGGGGAAAGGACTATTTTAGTCAATATGGTAGAATCCCTAAAATGCCTGCCAAGTTTCATGGTCCTAGCACATCTGAAGTACCCTAGCTCGAGATCACCGGAATTCCGGTAAACTCCCTCCAGCCCCCCCCCCCCACTGTGACACGATACAGTCCTGTTTCGTCAGTAATGTACCTAGGGTTTAAGCTTGTTCTTCCCATCAAGTTCCATCCCGATCCGTCGAATCTGAGCCTTTCCGAAAATTTCCGGTTCCCCCTTCCAGCCCCCCCCCCCCCCCCAGTAATCGTATCCGGAAAAGAGCATCTTAGGCACTTGTTCTTGACACTTATCAAGTTTCATGCACGTCCGATTACCCATTCCAAAGTTATGCATGTTACTAATTTCCGGATTCCCCATCCCTCCACTCCCCCTACGATGGTCGGATCGGTTTTTCTGCGCCTTTTTGGGATCCCAAAACGTAAGTGGAGGGATACCTATGACATCGAAAAGTTGTCCGTCTGTCCGTCCGTCTGTAAGCACGATAACTCTCGAAGGGAATGAGATATTTTGATGAAACTTGGCGTGAGGATTCGTTGGGTCGTGGGACCAGTCAAGTTCGTAGATGGGCTTTGTAGCCCTACATTTAGGGGTGGGGGAGGGTTTCAAATTAAGGGGCAAACAAAATATTTTGAAACAGCTAATGTGATAGTCGATTATGGGGTAAGAAGACATGCTGAACACGATGGTGAAAACCATTTTGGCATCGAACATGTAGTTCGCCTGGAATCCGGCCAAAACCGGAAAGTTTGTTAAAAGTAAAAGTTTTATTTTAAGTTGATTAGATGTTCGATTTAGGGGTAGGAAGACATGCTGAAGACGATAGTGAAAACCATTTTCTCGACGGACAAGTAGTTCGCCCGGAATCCGGCCCAAACCGGAAAGTTTGTTAAAAGTAAAAGTTGAAGTTGAAGTTGATTAGATGTTCAATTTAGGGCAAGAAGACATGCTGAACACTAATGTGAAAACAATTTTCTATCCGGACCTGTAGTTCGCCCGGAATCCGGGCAGAACCGGAAAATTGGTAGAAGTTAAAGTTTTATTTCTAGTTGATTAGACAACCGATTTAGGGGTAAGAAGAGATGCTAAACCCGTGTGTGACAATCATATTTTACCCAGACATATAGTTCGACCGGAATCCGGCTGGAGTCGGAAAATTTGTTATAAGTTAAATTTTTCTTTGAAGTTGATTAGATGTTCATTAGTGGGGAAAGAAGATACCCTGAGTTCATTTTTGAGCTTTCTTTTTTCGCCGGACAATTAGTTCTGGAGTTTGGCCGAAATCGGGAAATTGGCGGTAGCGGCAGGAAGTTTTTCTCAGATGATTAGCTATTTGGCCTTAATCTGTTTCTGGGTTTTAATTGTAAAAATGTTCAAGGAGTCTGGCGATGACTGGATCTGGCTAAGACAAGACCCAGTTGTCTGGATCAGATATTGAATTTTTGGGATCCCATCGAAACCTTTGGTCTTGTTTTACTTCGGTGTTCAATGCTGAACCGTAGTGTGCGTTTGTTATTTGTGTGTTCATTATTTATAATTTGTAAGAAACTGAATTTAGTTATGCTATGATAGTTTCTAAATATCCTCTCTCTCTCTCTCAGGATGGCAGCCATGGTCCGACTGGGTTTGGTATCCCTTGCCAACGGAAGCCTATACTATTTCCATCACAATCTAAATTGCCAATTCTGTTCCCAACTTTGCTTATCTTTATCTCACCACGGAAACTTCAAAAAAGGTAAACAGTATCTCAAAAGAAAGCCAGCAAAAGGGAAATTCTGGCAGTCTGGACAGCTCCACGAGCTTACGCTCCGGCTGTTTTTGCGACTCCGGCTAAAACTCGCTTCACTTTTCCAAAGCTGTTCTCGCACTCCACTTGTTTCCGCCAGCATTTGAAAAGCGAACCCAATTCGCGAGTAAAAAGTGATTTCGGCAAGTCAGCGAGAAGTTGTAAAGGTGCAACTGAGGCGCAACGACTTTCCGTTTGTTCTTGCACTCAGCGGATTCTCGCTTTGCTTTTCGAAACCGAATCTATGACATCGCCAGAATCGCTCTAAATTTCTCTTTATTGCACACTTTCTTCCGAGATACCAACATACAAGCTGCATTGCCAGAACATGAACTTCTGCAACCACCCACACATTTTCTGGCGACTCTGTTACCATAACGGCTGGTCACCCGAATTTTCTTTCTATCACTGCATCATTGTTCAACTGTGGATACTTGGAAAAAAATAAAAACAAATTGCTTAATTGTTAGAAACAAACATGAATTCACTACAAGACAAGAGCTAGAAGCCATGGCACTTGCAACGTTGGATCCAAGGATGACTGTGGGAATTTGTCAACTCCTGGGCTTATTGTAATCCTTTCTGAGCAAAACCCTTGAGGCACTAATGTTCATAGGCCCTTGGGGATCATACAAATTTACTTTTTAGTCAAAAGTTTTGTTTGCAGCACTGGCAACACTGACGTGAAGACAGGTTCAATGCTTGAGGGGGAATTTTTGTTCAGGAGTCCCTTTGTAAGCAAAACCCTAGAGGCAAGAATAATCATAGGCCCTTAGGGATCATAAAAATCTATGCTATAAATTCATTTTCAAGCAAACACTTGAAGCAAAAATTATTCTGGACCCTTGGGGGAGAACATATTTGTTTGCTCAGAAGTATTTTTGTACTTTGCGTTTAAGATGAGAACTTTAAGGATTTCATTTGTAAGCAAATGAGGCAACGATGATCATGGGCCCTTGTCTTAACTTTGCAGTTAAGATGAGCACTTTAGGCGACTAGGAATTTATGAGTAAGCAAATGCTTGAGGCACAAATGAGAAAAATCAGAGGCATGTAGCCTACTCTTTGCAATTATCAAGTATGCATTAAGATCTAATCATTGGTTCGAAAGTTATGCATGCATCAAGTTTCTGGATTTTACCTCCTTCCATTCCCCCCCCCCCCCCCCCCCCCTGCAGGATGGTTGGATCTGGGAAGTGACTGACTCTTTCCAAGTCAATCTTGTCTGGTCTCTTATGTGCCAGCCAAGTTTCATTTTCCTAGCACATCTGGAGGTATCTTGACTCAGAGACGAGGTCTTTCCAGATATCAAGTTTCAAAAAGATCCGGTCACCCAGTTGAAAGTTATACATGCCTCAAGATCACGGATCCCCCCCCCCTCCATTCCCACACGATGGTCAGGTCAGGTCCCTGATGCACCTGCCAAATTTCATTGTCCTAACACATCTGGAAGTACCTTATCTCTGGATCACCAGAATTCCGAAATCCAACTCCCCGCACAGTGCACAGATTCCGTCAAGTCTTGTCAACTATGTATCAAGGGCTTGTGCTTGTTCTTCCCACTAAGTTCCATCCTGATCCTTGCACTCTTAGAGTGTAACACGATTTCTGTTTCCCCCCTCCAACTCCTATTTGATAGTGCAAAATGGGTATGTCAGCTCAATTTTATTAGAGCTATATTTAGGCTCTTCTTGGCAAGGGTCCTCTTCAGGCTCAAAGCTGCTGAAGTTGAAGAAACAAACTTGTTTGTTTTCCAATTTGAGCAGCTTTGATCAAGAGCAGGACCCTTGCCAAGAAGGGCCAAAATATAGCTCTAATAAAATTCAGCTGACATATGCATTTTGCATTATCAAATATAATTTGCAGTCAGATTGGGCTGAAGGAATATTCATCCTCCAACTCCCCCCAAAAGTGATGGGATATCTGAGACACGAGATCTTTACAAATGTCAAGTTTCAGTAAGATCCGATCTACTGTTCACAAGTTATGTATACATCAAGATTCCGGATTCCCCCTCCCTCCACTGTCCCCATGATGGTCGGATTGGAGAAGTGACCATTTCCAAGTTAGTTTTGTCGGTCACAGTCTACCACAAACCCCTAATTTTGGGAAAGCCTATGCCAAAAGCTGGGTATACCTAGCGTTTGGTATATCCTAAGCATAACTCTGGATATACTATGCCAAATACTGGATACTTGAACCCAATAAAATATTGATGATTTGAGCGAAGCTCAGAAATCAACCAATCAGAATTCATCTATAGTAGGGTAGGTCAGGGTTAGGCTACCAACAGCTATCCAGCATTTGGCATAGGGTCAGGGGTTTGTGGCTGACAGGTCGGTCAGTAATATGTCTGTCAAGTTTCAGCGTAATAGCAAATCTGGAAGGTTGCCGATTAACTGTATCGGAATTCCATACAGTTGTGACGTACTTAGTGACATCACATGATTTAGGACCCGACATAGGATTTGATTGTTCCCTAGGTCGTTTTAGAAATGTAAACACGACTAGCGCCTTGCTGGCCACTTGGCTCTATATATATATATTAGAATATATATTCAGCAATAGGAATAGACTACAATTTTAAATTTTTAGTTTGAGTTATATAGATCAAATGGGTGTGACGTCACGCCTGCATCACGCTTGTATGGAATTACGATACAACTTATTTAGACCATAATGAAGTACCCTAAGATAGGGAACTCACCCTAATTAAAAACTTGGACATCCCAACAGCCCCAAAAAGCTATTGGTATATGCCACTTGATGAGAGGAGCCGCAAGTGCCATACAAAAAATGCATTTAGTAGGGGAGAGGGGGGCCATACTGAACGATTTTTGCTATTTTTTACAGTATTTTTTAACCAATATACTTGGTTTTTACAGTCAAATGAGAGCAGACACTGGGCATCCTATGGTGGATTTATGAAAATTTTAGGAGTCAAGGTAAACCCTTTGCAGCACTAAGACCAGTAGACTCTCAGTCGTTCAGGATAGCCCCCACCACCGGGCGAAAGCGGACGGGGTAGGGGCCAATCCAGACTGGTTAAAAATTTCAGCCTTTTTATGAAAAAACAACAGAAAACACGAAATGACCAGATTTTCAACTATAAAAGCGGAAATGTGCACCCTCATCACCTTACATTATAGGCAGAAAGGTCGTATCCAAATACTAGGCCTCTCACTGACCTTTCAGTTCCTCCTGTGAACTGAGGGACATTCGTTTCTAATTTTTACGATCACTCCTGCATAAAAAATGGCAGAATTTAGCTTAAGCTTAAGTAGTGACATATAAACCTCAGAATCTGCAAAGTTGAAGGTCGTACTTATCTTTGGTCAACAAGGGGCGAAACCAAACTCTCCAAAACACATTCGGAACAACCCCTTAATTTTCGTTCGGAATCGCCCCAGACAGACTTAAAAAAATTAAATGGCGGCCGTGGTCAAACTGGTCGGCTGATCACAATGAAAATCACACAGGATAAAGAACAAATACTAGTCTAAACGCCTGCAAAAACACGGAATTTAAGCTATCACAATTACTGAGTTATCTTTCACCGACCCTTCTATGTCCAGATTTCCAGCGAGAGCAAAAAACTTCAAGGGCTCCCAAAACTTGTACAGTTCGTCCAAGTGATTTGAAACTTCCACAAAATGGGCGCTAGGTAGAGGCCATTTAGCGTTAGTTTTTAGAGTGAAAAAGCTGCATGCTAGGTGGTCAAAAAATTCAAGGTTCGGTTTCGCCCCTGTACGGTATGGCCCCCCTCTCCCCTAAGGTTATAAAAAGAAAAGATTGTTGTATTTTAGGCTTTTAGGAATCGACATTGACTCTCTTGTACTACAACAATACATCCCGTATAGTGACTTCATTTTTTATTCAAACAATGTTTACAACGGATACGTCAGCTCTGATTTTTCATCAGCGATATTTCGACCCTTCTTGGCAAGGGTCCTCGTCAGGCTGTCAATCTTCTTGTTCAACTTCGGTGAAGGAAACAAACAAAATATCGCTGATGAAAAATCAGAGCTGACGTATCCGTTGTAAACATTGTTTGAATAAATGTTTCAAAGTCAGCTTGGGCTCAAAGAATATTTATCTACGAAGTACGGAACTTTCACAGCCCAGACATGCAGACTATTATCCAACTTGGCCGGAAGGAAAGGACAAGTGATAAACCAACTTGATTACAGGTTTGTTTCCTTCACCGAAGTTGAACAAGAAGATTGACAGCCTGACGAGGACCCTTGCCAAGAAGGGTCGAAATATCGCTGATGAAAAATCAGAGCTGACGTATCCGTTGTAAACATTGTTTGAATAAATGTTTCAAAGTCAGCTTGGGCTCAAAGAATAAGACTTCATTTTTGTCAGAACAGTGCACAACTTTTGGAAATAAGAAAGATTTATCAGTGAATGTTTTAAAATACACATATTTTAAAGGACACCTGAACAATGAAACCATACTTGAACACAAAATGGAGAATGCATTTACAGACATGCCCACGCAGAGCATTCTTCTCCTGAGTGTGACATTTTCAAAATAGGGATGTTCGTTTCTGGAGGTTTGCACATGCAGACTCCAAGACAAAAAGCACAATTCATTCAAATTTTATACAGCACTGGCTGGATCGTATTGGAATTTTTTCTACAAATACATTTGGGCTTAACTGGTTAAAAATATTCCAGAAGAAGGGTTGATTGGAGACATTTGTTCATTTCTAAAATTGTTTATTACTGAAACAAGGACAGATGAAAAATGGAGCAAAAATCATAGCTTTGAAACACTATTTTGTATTTGGATTGGGTTTTCTGCAAGCAATATTAACAGAAGTCATACAGATAGGGATGATACTTGGTACTCTTCATTCAGGTGTCCTTTAACTGGTTTAACTAGTTCAGACAGGTTATGGTGCATCTAAGGCACATCTAAGCTAAAAACTAATTCCATAAGGCATTTACGGAAATTAGAGACCAAAGGAAATGACAAAGGCTACAGTATCGCAGCAGTTTGCTTACCTCCTGACTGTTGTTCCTCTTCACTCATTGTTACTCCTAACAGAACCTCTACTGAAGTGTCGCCATGCGAAAAAAAAAAATTGTGTGTTAATCAAGTAGGAAATAGAAAGCAAACTTCAAAAATCTTGAAACTTGGAAAGTTCTGACACAAGACAAGACAACGATAACGAGCGTCAACGCCGTGAACTTCTTTCATGTCTGTTGTGGGACGCAGATTTTCCCAGACATTAATCATGAATCTGGTCATGAATTATGAATTATCCTTGATCACACTGGCATCAATTTGAATACAGTAAAAAAATTAAAAGCTAATTTCATAAACTACACTAACTGTTAAAAAGTATTTATCTTTGTTTGCATAACTTTAAGTTTTGTAATAGACTTTCGGAATTTCGTAGCCGGTTCGTAGCATGGCCATTTGTTTTGAAGCGTGTAGCGGCGGGAGTTTTTGAATCTCGTAAACCTGTGTTTCTGAGTTCTAGATTACGGTACAGTTGGTAGCGTTTAGGGCGAAAGCCGAGGGCATTCACACCCGAAAAGACAGTAACGATACATTGTAGATACTTGAACGCCTATCTTTCTGAGCTTGTTGACTGAACATGACTAAAGTAGAGGTATGCTTACAGGAGTGGTATCCAACATCGTTTTTACACTACAGGAGGGGTATCCAACGTCAGACAAGATTTCAAATTTCCAGAGAACTCTCCTTCAGAATATTCAGTTTGGCTTAAAAGGGAAACAGTCTTGAATGGGCGATTGTCGTGTGCACATGCAAACGTAATTGCAGCGATCGAGTGAATTCAAGCGATCGAGTGAATTCAAGCGATCGAGTTTGGGTGAGAGCCAGATTGTTTTGATAATCGTTCTGATTTAATAGGTTAGCTTAGATTATCGTGTTAGTAAAAAAATATAAAAAAAAAGAAGAAAGTAGGTGAGGATAAATATGGATAACGGAAGAACAGTGTTCAAGTACCAGAGAAAAACTACAGCTTTTCTGAGCTTCGAGGATTTTGAGGAGCAAGAAATACCTTCTGAGCTCCAGATTCATCGATGGCTGAAAAGCTACGGGCTTCGAAAGGAACACATCATAGGAATAGATTCGTCAAACTTACGATACAAAAGGAACATGTATGTGAAATTCGTAAGTACTAAAGAGCTAGAAAACTTCCTAGAGAAGGCCCACGACGGAGAAATGATCCTTGAAAACGCGGGAAAAGTACGGTACGTAAAAGTTGAAAACTGCGAAAAAAGGCCAACAACTGTAAAAATAGACAAAGTGCCGTTCGAAATGGATCCAAACGTGGTGAAAGAGGAAATGGAACGATACGGAAGAGTCGTAAGTTGTAGAAGAGAAACGTACCAGGGAGAAGGTTATTTAGAAACTGCGAAAACTAGACTATCATTGAGCGTACACATCACTGAAAACATCCCGTCATTCGTAATAATTGACGGGATGAGAATGCGTGTCTGGTACGACGGCCAAATTAAAACATGCGGGCGGTGCAACCTCCCTGGTCACATCGCGCAGAATTGTGTTGAAACGCCGAAAATTACTAGTCGTTGGCGCACAACTACGTATCAGAGACAGCCGAACCTCGACAGCGAAATGAATTCCCATTTTTGCCGCCAAGACAACCTGTGGATCCTGTGTACAGCCGGGATATTGAGAATAGAATTGATCTGGAAATAGAGATTCTGAAAGCAAATGCTCATAAAGAAAAAGAAAGAAAATCTAGAGAACTGCGTGATAGCGAAAGAGAAGCAAAAAAGAAAGGAGAAAGATCAGAATCCATAGTATCCTACGAAGGAACAGATGAGGAGAAAGAGCCAAGCGGTATGATGACGAGAGGAAGAAAAAGAAGCATAAGAAAGAAAAGCGGAAGGATGGATACAGGAATTAAAGATACGGGGACAGAGGTGGAAACGAGAATTGCGGCAATAGAAACTATGGTGGATGGGATCTCACAAGCTATGCAGACTGAAGAAATCAATACGCAGTCCACTTGTGAAATTCTACAAGGCCTTGCAGACGCGGCCGATCTCGACTCATCCGTCGGCTCACATGAAGAACAAGCTACGAAGAAAACAAGGAAGTCAGGAAGCCCAGAGAAAAATGGTGAACCAGATGAAGGACACGAAAGCCTTGGCATGTCAGAAAATGACAACGCAGACGGTTGCACAGAAATAAGAAAAAACTAATAACGCTAAACTTAAATGGTTTGAAACAAAAGAATAGGCAAAAAATGCTAAAAGAGTTCCTAGGAAAAAACGACATCGACATAGCATTCTTACAAGAAACAGATACTGACGACCTAGAAGCATTCGAGCCAGAATACAGTTTCAAAACAAATACGCAGAAAGGAATGGGAAGTGTTGCAGTAATCCACAAAAAAGACGTCAAAATCCAAAATGTTAGAATCGATTTGCAGGGAAGAATAATAAGTTGCAAAATTGGGAATATATCAACAGTAAATATATATGCCCCATCAGGAAGTAACCGAAAGCGAGAGAGGGAAAATTTTTTCGAACAAGACATCGCGCCCTACCTGCCTAATGATGGGACGGAGACCATTATATTAGGTGACTTCAACTGCGTCATTGAAAAGGAAGATGCAAAACTGGAATCCGATATACGATCAAAAGCGCTAAAAGATCTAGTAAAAGGGTTGGAACTCAAAGACGCATGGAAAATTAAAAATAATACGATCGATTTTACTCGGATAAATTGGAAAGGAAAAGAAGGTGGAGGATCGAGGATTGACAGAATGTATGTTTCGCAAGGGTTAATCCGACAAATTGAAGACGTGCAGCATATTTACACACCGATATCCGACCACTATGCAGTCATGATGCAAATAAATACAAAAATAAATGTCAAAAATAATATCCCAAAGAAGAATATATTATGGAAAATGAACACAAATGTGCTTAAAACAAAAGAAATTAGAGAAGTAGTGCTACAAGTTACAGAAAAGATGAAAAGGGTATCGAACGAAAATTTAAGTAAATACTGGGAAGAAAATGCAAAACCAGCGATAACAATAGCTGCGAAATCATTTTCAAGAATAAATCATGATTTCGAACAGAGTCACCTCAAGCATCTGTATAAAGTTCTATACGAGCTAAAACTAGAAATAAACAAAGGGATAAATACAAACGAAGAATATTTCGAGATACACAAGGAAATTAAAGAAATTGAGCAAAAAATTGCAGAAGGGATAAAAATTCGAGTTAAGTTAAATGAACAGATTCAGAATGAGCAGCTAACTACGACCCTGATATGTAGACAAAGAAAGAAAATCGGTCAAGAGACAATAAAAAAGATTAGAACCCAGGATGGAAAAATAATAGAAGAAAAGACCGAGATAATAAAAGAAATAAAGAATTTCTACAAGAACACATTCAAACTAAGTGAACCAGAAAGCCAAGAAGATGTTGCAAACCTAGAACAATTTTTGTCAGAACTAAACATAAAAAAGTTAAACAAGGAAGAAAATGAGCTTCTTTGCCACGAAGTAAAGCCAGAAGAGGTGCTAGCAGCAATAGGGCAGGCAAATAGAAACAAGTCCCCAGGTTATGATGGACTTCCATATGAGCTATACAAGGAATTTAAGATTGATTTCTCTGTGATGTTTTCCAGACTATTTAACGAAATACTGAATGGAAAAGGCCACAGCAGAATAGAGACTAGAGGAGTCGTAAAGTTAATACCAAAAAAGGGAGACCGAGAAGACTTGAATAACTGGAGGCCCGTTACTCTCACGCAATGCGATTACAGGATATTATCAAAAGTGCTAGCAAATCGATTGAAAGAAATATTGCCATCAATTATTAGTGTAAATCAGCGCGGAGGATTCAGTAAAAGAAAAAGCACGGACATACTGGCATGCATCAGAAACCTGCTGCTGCAGTCGGCGTCCGTAAAAAAGCGCAAAGCACTAAATTGGAGAATCATGGGATTAGACGTAAGTAAAGCTTTTGATAAACTTCGACGACTGCTACTCTACATTATCATGAAAGTCTATGGATTCTCCCCAGATTTCACTGAATGGATAAGAAAGCTGTACAAAGATACCACACAAGTGATCGTCATGGGCGACATGGTATCAGAAGAATTTAACGCGGAATTGGGAATCCGACAAGGATGTCCATTAAGCATGATGCTCTTCGAACTATACATTGATCCGCTTCTAAAATTCCTTGAAATGAAACTACGTGGTATTAAGCTATTCGATGAAATATTAAAAGCGAGAGGTTTCGTTGATGATATAACCACGTTTACTGAAGACGAGGAAGATAACAAAATGGCTATCGAGTGCGCAGAACATTACTGCAAACTCGTTAAGCTAGAATTAAATAAAGGAAAGTGCGAAATTTTGGAAATCACGTCAGAAAGAGAAGATGGGATAATGGAAGTATGTGGAATACCGTTGAAAAAAGAGATAAAAATCCTGGGATTAAAATTTAATAAATCGTGGAAAGATACAGAAAAAAAGAACTGGTCTGTAACAGTATCAAAAATTATAGCATCTATTAATTACGGACGGAATCGAAAACTCACGGTTTTTCAGAAAGCGGAATACATAAATATTTACAGCCTTCCAATAATATGGTATCTGGCTAATGTTTCGTATCCTTCAAAAGCGACATTAAAACAAATTCACAAAATAATATACAACTTCATATGGGAAGGAAAAGAACCGCCAAAACTCAAAATTACAGATATGTATCAGCAGAAGCTAAAAGGAGGACTGCAGATAATTAACCCTGAAGCTAAGTCCAGAGAACTTTTCGTCAGAACAACTCTAGAAAATATGACCGAGAAAAAAGAATCAGTATTAAATTCGTGGATATTAATGAGAAAAAGCGGGAAAAAAGGATACCCACGAAGCCTAGAAATGGCGTTTATGGACATAGAAGAGATGAGAAAAGAAATAATTTTTGATCCTGATGTAAGAGAAATACCAAAAGAAGGGATACGGAATTTTTACCGAGAAAAGATGAGTCTACCGGATATAAAATTAATTGAAGAGAAACGGATAGACGAAGAGCAAGCAAACCGAACTTTCAATCTCCTCCATACATCGATGCTTTCGCCGAAAGTAAAACAGCATATGTTTTACCAAATACATAACGTTCTACCTACAGAAGAAAGAAAGCACCGAATTTTCCCTGAACATAACACGGGAAAATGCAAAAAATGTAACGAAATCGAAGATGTAAATCATTTTCTCATTAAATGTGAGAAGAAACAAGAGCGACTAATGAAATTTGAAAAAATAATTTGTTCTTTAATGGAATATGGAGATAAATGGCATTTAAAGGAAGAAATGAGCCTAATAAACGTTACAAGTAAACATGGATTAAAAAGAGAAAGGACAATGACATTACTGATATCGTCATTTTGCTATTATGCGTGGAAAGAAAGAGAAAAAGGTGAGGATGATTCCGTATTAATGAAAGTTAAAAAATGTTGGGAAATAATAAAAGGTAGTAAAGATAAAGTAGGAAATGATTTGGAATTAAATTTTAATATTGATGATTTTGTTTGAAATTTAATTAAAAATATATTATATTTAAAAAATTATATTTAAATGGTAATTTTTTAAGTTTTAAGAAAGGGATAAAGTTTTAAAGTTATTTTTGGCAACCAAATTAGTTTTATATTAAGAAACTTGGTAATCGTTAAAAGTTTTTCATTTAATCGTACTAATTAATTTTGTATGTAAAGTACGATCAAATGAACGTTTATTTATATTTTCTTTATTTTTTTATTTTAATTGTTGTAGAGTTTAAAAATTTTAACTAAAATAAAAAAAGGGTTTTGGTATTGGAGAAGGAAATGAAAAAGATCGTAAGAAATGCCACTGCAAAAGGGATTCCCTATAACGGAAGGGCATCCTTTGGCGCAGGGAGTGCGAAGAGGTCGAATATTTTTTGTGTTGTTTTTGTCTCCAGGACAAAACCCCTTTTTTGGTTTGGTTGCAAAAAAATAACGAGGGATAGTATTTTTGTAAATATTAAGTATTTTTGTAAATATTAAGTTTTCAAAGAATTAAAATTTTAAGGAAAGGAGATATTAAGGACGGAAAACAAAGAAAAGGTTTTAAATATGTGTTGAAATGGTAAAATGAGAAATAAGGGTTAAAAGAGGGAATAAGAAAGAATATTAAAAAAAAGATAATTAAATGTAGAGATAGAGGAAAGTGTAGGTGACGCTAAATATATAGGTCGGTCATTGAAAAAAACAAAAAATTAAATATCAGATGTTAGGACCGTTGGCGTCACCGAGGGAAGTGGAAGCGTAGTCACCTGGCCAAATCATATTGGACAGGAAGAACGGAAAAGATGCTACGCGGCATTAAAAAAAAAAAAAAAAAAGAGAAAAAAAAAAAAAAAAAAAAAAAAAAAAAAAAAAAAAAAAAGGGAAACAACAAGTATGACAAACATACAGTAGAGGTATGCTTATATGAACGTCTGCTAACAGTGAACGATCGACGAAGAAAAAACTAAAACCCAAACCAGGCATTTTTTCCTAAAAAAACTTGTAATAATCACTGACTCGTTTGTCGCTTTTTGAATATTTTCGTAATTCATCTATGAAAGTGACTCAGCTGACACCTGGTTTGCTTTTTACAATCTGAAAAGTTTGCCGGGAGGAACGCACCTTCAATGGAGAAGATGGCGGTCCGAACTGTCCAATGCCTTCAAAAGAGGAAGGACCTTTTTAATAAATTCAAAATCAAAGAGAGTTAATTGAATTTCTGCTTCAGGTTTGTGCCAGAATAACCCTGCAATAGTTGGCTGTTTGCTGATATCAAGTTTGTTATTTTTCTTTTCCATTTTACTTTTTTATATGCAAGTAAGAAAGCCAAGGTTAAAAAACCAGTTAAAGAAGTTAAAAAGTGTTCACATAAGCATACCTCTACTGTACTAGGTTGAAGCTTATTGAATGGCTTACATATTGGATAATGTTTGAAGCTAACCACAAGTCAAATCGTTACACAGACCTGCCAACCGGAGTCAACTATGGAGCAAATCTACAGGAGAAATCCTTATTTTGCTCCAAGCTGCAATTTAAGGTAATTTAAGGTAATAAATATTGCTTCAGCATTTCTAGTTAAACATATTTTTCTTTTCAAACAAGATCCCTTCATTCTAACCTTACCTCAATTGCCTTAGAAAATGATGAAAAAGGTAGAGTTAGCAAAGTCAATAGCCAGAAAATCCCTTTTCAAAGTAGCCTAAAAACAAATAAAATGCCCAGAATTTGAATATTCTGGGATGCGTGAATTTGAAAGAAGTCATATTTTGCCTCTTGACTGTCAGGACAGCATGTAGGTAGCCTACATTTCATTTTAAAAAATTTCACGGCAAAAATCGAGGTAGTGTAAAAACGAGATCAGAATGAAATGAACATGCTATTCTGACAGTCAAGAGGTAAAATACGACTCTTTTGAAAGTGAATGTTCCCAAAATATTCGAATTCTGTACCTTTACTTTCTTTTGAAGCTGCTTTGAAAAGGGATCTTCTGGCTTTATCTTTTTCATCATTTTGTAAGTCAATCGAGGTAAGTTTAGAATGAAGTAATCTTGTTGGAAAAGAAAAATATGGTTTACTATAATATTGCAGCAATATTTATTTATCCAATATGTAAACCATTCAATTAGCTTCAATTTAGTATATTTTTCAATTTGTGTGTTCCTTTTTAAGCCAGATAGATTATTCTGAAGGAAAGGCTTCTCTGGAAATTTGAAATCTTGTCTGAGGTTGGTTACGCTCCTGTATTTGACAGTTACTTAAATTTCACCAGTGCAGTTTTGGGCTAAATGGTAGTATAAATGATACAAGATATTTATTCAGATGTTTTCAGAGGCCCTTACTAACCTACTTTGTCTAAGTGGTAGTTAACTTTATTCACAGCAAGTGTATGAAAACGGCAAAGTACCAAAGTAAAGAAACGTTCAAATAAGCAAACCTCTACAGTATGCTTATTTTACCACTTTTCGCAGCTGTTTCACTACCCTGCAGGGGCGTCCCAAGGGGGGTGTGTGCTTATTTGACCACTTCTCGCAGCTGTTTCACTACCCTGCAGGGGCGTCCCGAGGGGGGGGGGGGTCTGCACCCCCCTTAGAAGTTCTGTGAACAAAAATTCCGGTAAAGTTTGACTGGTGCCTCGGAGCCGTGCCAGTCAAAATTTGTCAAATTCACCTGAACTTGATGATTTTTATGGAGTCTACCTGATTATTGCTCAGGGAACCTACCGGAATTTTGCTTAGGGCATCTACCAAAATCTTGCTCAAGGAATCTACCGGAACTTGTCTCAGGGAATTTACTGGAGGCTGGGTCAGGGGATCCACCGGACTTTGCCCCATAGAATCTACTTGAATTTTGGAATCTACCGGAATTTTGCTCAGGGAACCTACCGGAATTTTCCTAGAGAATCTACCTGATTTTTGCTCAGGGAATCTGTCCGAAGTTTAGTCCGGGAATCTACCGGAATTTTGTTGAGGGAACCTACCGGAACTTTGCTGAAGGCATCTACCGAAATCTTGCTCAAGGAATCTACCGGAACTTCTCTCGGGGAAATTACTAGAGGCTGGATCAGGGGATCTGTTGGACTTTGCCCCACGGAATCTACTAGAATTTTGCTCAGGGTATCTACCGGAATTTATCTCAAAGAATCTACCAGAATTTTGCTCCGGGAATCTACCGGAACTTTGCATTGAGAATCTACCGGGATTTTGCTCACGGAACCTACCGGAATTTTGCTCATGGCATCTTGCAAAATCTTGCTCAAGGAATTTACCGGAACTTGTCTCAGGGAATTTACTGGAGGCTGGATCAGGAGATCTACCGGATTTTGCCCCACGGAATACTAGTACTTTGGAATCTACCGGAATTTTGCTCAGGGAATCTACCAGAATTTTGCTCAAGAAATCTATCGAAGTCTTTTTCAATGAATCTACCGAAGTCTTTTTCAAGGAATCTACCGAAGTCTTTCTCAAGTAATCTATCGGAATTTGTCTCGGGGAATTTACTAGAGGCTGGATCGGGGAATCTTCCGGACTTTGCTCCATGGAATCAATCAGAATTTGGCTCAGGGAATCTAACGGAATTTTGTTGCTTACGTATTACTATAGACCCACAGCTTACTAGGATGACCTGACACACAACTTAATAGAGTGATTCTTGCAGACAGACAACATAGCGTACCGGATTATTCATTGTGTGATTCCGGTAATCTCCTGAGTTTCTGTAGCTTTCAACAGTTAGGCAACCTACTGAAATCCATCATTTTGAACTACAAATACTGTTAGGAATAGTTTCACGGTACCGTCTACTCCAGTTTCGACAGCTTTCTCGAGTCCTCACCAGTGATAAGCCGAGAAGAGTTCAAAGACGAGTTAGCCTTGTTCCGATATGATCTCAAAAGTCGCCAGGAGAGCCTCGAAACAAACAAAAAGAAAATATTCGAAGTTTTTCGTGAATTGAAAGATGTCTTCACAAGTACGGAAAGCTTTCAAGCTGGCTAAGACTATCCCTGTTACCTCAGCAAAAGGGGAAAGAAGATTTAGCAAGATGAGCGTTGGTTAAGGCGCTTTGCATTCAACATTTGCTGACCAGCATCTGTTACTAATCGCACTTGAAACCGATTTAGTTGACGTGATCGACGTCTGAAATAGGATGTGTTGTGAACAAATAGAAAACGTGATGAAAAAATGTGTAGCGTGGGTTGGAGGTCGAGGACTGTTAAGCCTTAACTGACAATATTAAAGTTTAACCGAATAGGTGTAAGGTCCAACACGTCTAGTAATATATCACTTATTCACTTAAATATCCCTAAAAACCCGATAAAAATGCGTTGCTTCGCTTCTTCGTTATCCCAGGATAGTCGATTTCATAAAATGAACTTATTTTTCGAATTTCTGATACTTCTATGTGCTTGTCCCTCTAAGCTTGAGATAATAACCAACTAGAAATGTAAGCCAATGCCCAAAAATGAAATAAAAATATCAGATTCATTGCAAGACATATTCTAAAAGCTTTTTCTTATTTGATAGCGCAAAACGGATACGTCAGCTGAATTTTATTAGAGCTACTTTTCGGCCTAGCTGGAAGAAAATTCAGCTGACGTATCCGTTTTACACTATCAAATATGATTCGCAGTCAGCTTGGGGCTGAAGGAATATTTAAAATCATTTTCCTACTTTTCCACAGGAAAAGTAGTTTTCTACTTTTCGCATCTTCAGCCCTGGAAAGGCAGGCCTTTGTTTAAATTCAAATTCTCCACATCTGGATTAATTTTGGTCTGCCATGCAAGCAGCCCGCACTCTGAGCGTTATTAAGAAAATTACAAAATCCCTCAGATGTGTTCAAAATATTTCAGTATTCAACTATCAGAATGAAAAATAAGCTGCTTTTTCAGTAAAGCTTTAACGAGCCTGTTCTGTGTTGTTTGTAACACATATTAGAAGTGAGAACACAACAGTAAGCCTATTCTAGAGTTTCTGCAGAGATGGTCATTAAGGAGGCATTCCCGTTAAACCAGAAAAATTCCGGTAAAACTTCGGAAAAGTCCGGTAAGATTCTTCCCCCCCCCCCCCCCCCCTATCAGGAAGGTATCGGGACGCCCCTGCTACCCTTGCTTTGTTGCTTGCTTATAAAATAGTCAAATGGAAAGGAAAAATGGCAAACTTGATATCAGCTAATCTAATAACCGACTATTTCAGGGTTAGGCTATAGACTTATTTTATTTTGAATATACAAATTTGGATCGCCATCTTCTTGGTTGATAGGTGTGTTCCTCTTAGAAAAGTATTCAAATTGTGAAAGGACAACCAGGTGGCAGTTGAGTCACTAACAGCAAATATTCAAACGGTGATGAAAACATGAATGGAAAAAATGTTTTTGGCAGTTATTTTATAGTAAAAAATGCCTAGTTTGGGTTCTAGTTTTTTCTTCTGTGACCTTTCACTGTTAGGAGGCGTTCATATAAGCATACCTCTACTGTAGCCTACCCTATATAACTGCTGACCAAACCATATTCCAAATTGTCATAATCCAGTGTGTGTATCATAATCCTAGTTGTATTGTCTGGTATTGTCAAGACAATGGAACATTTGCTGTCAGGTGTCTGAGGTTTGTGATTCATAGGGGTTTGATGAGTAAAGTTTTTGCACTGTTTTAAGGAAGGAGTAGAATGGCTGATCCTCAGTCTCACTGCCTTGTGTGAGTTTGTGTCAAAAACAGGATTTATGTCATACTTGTGATTTCAGAATCACCTTTTTGGTCTCACTTAGATGTTATCTGCCAAAATATTTACAAATTCGTTTAGTTCTGTTCTGTTGCACACAGGGCTAAAGCCACACATCTTTCCCCTGCTAATACAACCCAACCCAAGATGCAGAATTCCGACGAATCTGTTTAATGCTAAACTGAATGTCAGCCAGGCGATTGTCTGTGGCTGTTATAAACTGATTAACAATTTATGTTTGCACAATACTTTTGGAAGAGAATTTCTCCATTTTACAGAATTTCCAGCCATCTAAAAATGTTGGAGTCTAATATGAGGATATTCTTTGGTCTAATATTATCATAATAAAAGTTACCTTAAATTGCACTTGCACGCAATAAGGATGTAGAACCCGTATGTGACTGGTTAAAGATCCATTGTTTTTATTGATGCAGAAGTCAAACCACTTTGTTGACACCGATATTGGAACTGTGTATGGCAATCCTCCACAACCTAGTTAAAAAGCTGGGCAAAACATAAACTAATACTATGTTCCTCCATAGAGAGACTGCAGCATACCCAGTGTAAACAGAATATAACTACACCGTGATCGGAGAGAGCACAAACAAATAATTCAGTACTATGAGGTCTGTGAGGTATATGGATTTAACTTTGAGAAGAATTTTTGGTATATGGCAACTATTCTGAACCTGTAAGTTGTGAGGTTTCTAACTTTTAATACAAAAGGCACTATCTAGGGAACCGGGAGCCGTACTTTATGTCCATCGGCTACGGAACCGGGAGTTCTCACGGAAACCAATCACGGATTCCAGGATCTGACGTCATTGACTAACGGAAACTTGTATGTGCTAGCTCCCGTTCCGGTAGTAGGTGGAAATAGCTCACGGAAACTTCATCGCACCAGCTTCTCGTCCGGTAGTCTGACAGAATTGTGTACTCAGAAACTAAAAAAAAACGAAAATCTCGTTTTTTTTCTATTTTATTTGAAATGAATAGTCAGCTTGGCTTCAAACCTTAGATTCAGAAGCTAGGGAGCTGGTAGTTGATAACGGAAATCTTATAATTGGAGCTTGTGTTCCGGTAGTGTCTACGTGGAATATAGAACTCACGAATAGTTTGGATGAGAGCTACGATGCCGGGATTTTCACTGACTTAGGGAAAATAAAATGGGAAAAAATTCACTACCTGAACACATATATTGAGTGCTAAGGTACCGATAGCGACAACTATTTGATTAAAAATGACCAGCTCACGAACGCAGGTGGCTATGGGCTAGGGTTCCGGTAGTGCAAAAAAAAAAAAAAAAAATTTAACTCACAGACCCATGTCAGTGCAGACTAGGAAACCGGAAGTGACTATTTTTAAGCTCATGGAATTGTATCGAACTCAAAGTCCATGACACGTGTCCGTGAGTTTGTAATTTTAATTTTTGGCACTACCGGAACCCTAGCCCGCAGGAGTTGGGTTCCATGAATTAAAAATATTCACTTCCGGTTTCCTAGTCTGCACTGACACGAGTCCGTGAGTTCAATTTTTTTTTTTTTTTTTTGGCACTTCCGGTACCCTAGCCAATAGCCATCTGCGGCCGTGAGCTGGTCATTTTCAACCAAATAATTGCTGCTACCGGTATCAGAATCAGATATATAATCAGATATATTGAGAGCTAAGATTCTTAGCTCTCGATATGTGGCTTCCGGTAGTGGATTTCTTCCCATGTTATTTTCTCTAAGTCAGTGAAAATCCCGGCATCCTAGCTCTCATTCAGACTATTCCGTGAGTTCTATATCCCACGTAGACACTACCGGAACATAAGCTCCAATTATACACTTTCCATTATACCCTATACACATTATACACCAATTATACACTACCGGAACATAAGCTCCAATTATACACTTCCATTCAGGACAGAGCAAAATAACACTAGGGAGTGGCGCCAAGGCTTGAAAAAAGTGACACATACTCGAATTGCAGCGACACTAGCACCACTAGCAATAGAGAACGTCCCTACTGAAAATCCATCAGTCGTGCACCAGCGCTGGCTCCGATGACTCCAGATTCCATACACAGCAGAAAAAGATGCAACCTCCCCTGTTTCCTCGATGTCTGCAGACTGCAGACCGCATATTAGCTGTACGGTACTAGAAATTGTCTAAACCCACAAGTTTCACTTTGAATGTTTCGAGCGTAGTGGGCGGCGGTACCAGTAAGGCCCGTTTCCGGTGCATGGAAAGCATAGGTCTTGGCGCTCCTTGCGCTAGTGTTATGAGGAGTCTCTGAGCGTGTTCCATCCTACTTACCGTAGTTACCACGCATGACGTCACAAATTCTGGCTATTTGCCGTCAAGGCTGGAACGATTTTTCTATTTTCCAGCAGGATCTCACACCAGGGGCGAATCCGACCAATCACGTTACAGAGATGCATAGTTACTACGCTCCCGAGCATGGTAAGCAAATAGTAACTATTAGTTACTATTCCGACAAGGTTGGAACGGTCAGCGTAGTAACTTTTCGTGAGGATGGAACCGAAATAGTAACTAATAGTTACTATTTGTGGAAGGGTGGAACACGCTCTCTGACTCAGGAGTCAGCCGTCCACCTATGCCAAGTGACTATGTGTGCAACTGTACCTCATTGGTTGAAAAAGAGTGACTGACCAGTTTGGAAATAGGCCTGCACTTTAAGCTAGACTTCAAAGTCGCTAGAGTAGCCCAACGAGATACTTTAAGTATTCCTGACCTTAAAGCACAACTCTTACTAGAAATGATATTTTCAATATGAAATGAATCAGAAAAAACTCTTTTGGAAATACCATTCCTTTCCATCTAAAACTAGCGATTCTCTTGTCAGCGCTTGTCGACTATATCCAGCCTTCATGCTCTCCGACGCGGTGGCTGGGCGCAAAACATTTGAAATCTGAACCGTGCCTTGGTTAAGAAGTGAGAAAACTAAGCAAATAAAAGAAGTAATAAACAGGAGAGTACCACATCCTTGTATGTGAAAGAGTAGTCAGCGTACATTGAAGATTACGGCAAACTTTTCGTTGGGTGACGGGAAAACTCGGAAAGGCCGAAAAAGTGCTAAAAGTTCGTAGTTACGAAACGAAACAATGGAGAAAGGTGGTGATTTTAGAAGCTTATAATTCCATATGGGAGCTATGTATATTATAAAAGGTAGAATAAGCAAGAGGGGTCCTTTAAATAATCCCATTATCTCTTTTTCTGTTTGTATCGCTCGAACATGTAAAGAGATGAGCTTGCGCCCCTTAACATGAAAGCAGGGGAAAACTTTGTTTAAATTTCGGTCCAAGTTCAATGGAACACCCCACTCTACTCACTCTCCTCCCACCTCCTTTCGAACCTAAGTGCCCACGGCCAGAGAGATTGTGCTGAGCGAGTTCCAAGACCCCCCCCCCCCGCGTTGCCGCACTGAGCGATATCGGAATAGTTTCGTCCCAAAAATTTGTTGAGGGTTGCAACAAAACACTACCGCAAGGGTAGTCCAAGGGTAGTAATAATAGTAGGTTTTGGTTGTGTGTTTTTTTTATCAATGGATGATTATGATTATTGTTGTTTGTATAACGTATCATGTCAAGGTTTATATTATGTATAGTATACTGATAGTGTTTTGTTCCGATCTGTTGAAAGTTATAATTTGACGAATACGATTATTTTTTATTTTATTTCGTCCGTTGACTAAGTAAGTACGCTATTTGGCACTGTGCCACGATTTGTTCTTATGTTTTAAATCAATCAATCAAGATTTTGACTTTGATCTTGTTAGACTATATTGTAGCCTGTATTCATTTTTTTTACGGTAAAACTGCACATCATTATCAAGACTGCTCCACACTGCAGTCAAATGCTGTTGTAACTCTTCTTAAACCCCGATTTTCCTGACCTCTACTTCTTCTATACATGTTATTTGCATCCCATTCTCATTCCAGAGTTAAGCAAAATGCTTCCCGATGTTGGGATATTCGGCACTTCCGACAGTGTGAAACTACTCATAGGCATTCTAAGAGCCAAGGGTTTCAGACCTGTAGCAATCTGCGGCACTCAGATCAACAAAGCAAAGAAACTAGCTCAGGAAACCGATATCCCTTTCTATACCTCCAACGCGGATGATGTTCTTCTTAGAAAAGATGTGGACATTGTGTTCATCATGTACCCCCCAAGCTTACAGGCACAGATCGCCGTAAAGGCCTTAGGGATTGGCAAGCACGTGGTTTGCGATCGGCCATGCGGCTTGCACCAAACTGACTCCCTAAAAATGGTTCATGCAGCACAGTACTACCCAAGCTTAATTGGCGTTGTCTCCTTTGGTTTGAGGTTTGACCCCTTAGTGCAGAAAATGAGGGGCCTTGTTCGCTCGAATCAGTTTGGGAATGTTTCACTAGTGACTGTAAATATTGGAGTCCGCTCGCTCGTTGGTAAGGAATACAGTTGGATCTGCGATGAAAATTCGGGCGGCGGTGTGCTGGCCGTAGTCTGCAGTCACTTTATAGATGTTATAACATTTATTACCGGTAAGAGATTACGACAGGTCCATAGCTCGCTAAGAACTCTAGTGAAAACCACTGATAAGATTAACGGGATAAGACAAATAACGGCCGACGATTTCTGTACTCTCCAAGGCGAATTATCCGGCGGTGGTTTCTTATCAATTACTGCAAATAGTAACCTTGACCAGACGATGAAATACGAGCTGATTATCGCTGGATCAAATAGATATTTGTCAACGGACGGAAAAACTTTATGGAGCTGCGCTAACGAGGCTAAGGAGAAAACGGTACTGATGGAGCTGGAAGATTTTGCTACGGAATCGAAAGCGGAGGATTTCCACTTGCTGTGTCCGAGCTTGGAAGGCTTGTCCCGGCTAGTGGGAGCCTTGAAGGAGGCATTCCGAGGCGTGGAGGACCATACTGGGTGGAACAAGGAGCCGGTGGAGCAAGCAGCAACGTTCGACGACGGCCAGTATGTTCAGGTAGGTTGCGGTTTTATCATAATCATCACGACGATGGCACCACTAGCAATTTTCTAATAGTGCGAACACACTATTAGGATTCCCCGGACGATTTTTCTGCACTGTCATCGTAAAGTTGAAATATCCCAACTTTTCCATGTGTAACTGGTGATGGCAGGAATCCGGATCCACGAACCCCCCACCCTGATCGTATGTGAAAGTTATAACTAAGTAAATAATAATAATATAATGCAACAAAAAAGCTTTCGCCTCTAACTAACTCTGAAAAATTGGCAGTAATCGTACTGAAATAGTGCTGAATGAAGAAAGGAGGGTTCCTAAGAGGGTAGGATGGTTAAAAAACAGAACTGAGGACAGACTTCCAGGCAGATTTTCTGAGCTTCCACTTTAAATGACCTGTCGTACATATATGCCCCCGACGAGCGTTCGCGTATCATGCTACTGATGCGTAAAATCGGTTATCTGAATTTTGCCGAAGCTGTGCGTAATTTTTTAAAAGCAGAGCCTAGTTTTACAAATATTCAGATAGTTCCGAATACTGGAACGTAAACAGTAAATAGTGCGAGGTGTGCCTTTAAAGTTGACAAAATCCTTTTCCGTACAGAGAAAATCCTGGCAGGGATTTCAGTCCGACCCTGATCATTTGTCTGAATCGTAGGCTAGAAGGGAAAATGGACTGTACTATTTGATTACTTTCGCCATGCAAAATCTGTATTCACCACTATGATCAATAATTATTGAATGCAGGTAGGCATTTTCGCGTGGACGGCGTTGTTCAAGGGGACAAGCCATCATCATATGTGTTTTGTTGTGGATGCCATCCTCCTCAAAGTTTTCGCCTGGCTAGCTTAGTCGGTGAAGTTGAGCTCAAGATATGACGGTTGTTCAATGATGCTTTGGTAGACAAAACTTATCTTTCTTCTGTTGAAAGAACAGTCGGCGGAGGGTGCAAAACAGCAGATTTAATGGACACCTGAATGAAGAGTACCAAGTGTCATCCCTATCTGTATGACTTCCGTTAACATTGCCTACAGAAAACCCAATCCGAATGCGAAATACTGTTTCCAAGATATCATTTTTGCTCCATTTTGCATCTGTCCTTATTTCAGTACCGAACAATTTTAGAAATGAACAAATGTCTCCAATCAACCCTTCTTCTGGAATATTGTTTAACCAGTTTAAACCCAAACATATATCTAGAAGAAATTCCAATACGATCCGGCCAGCGCTGTACAATATTTGAATGAATTGCGCTTTTTGTCTTGGAGTCTGCATGTGCAAACCTCCGGAAACAAACATCCGTATTTTGAAAACGTCACGCTCAGGAGAAGAATGCTCTCCGTGGCCACATCTGTAAATGTATTCTGTATGGTATGTTCAAGTATGGTTTCATTGTTCAGGTGTCCTTTAAAAGAGCAAGAGGTTAAAAAACATGGCTTCGATTTGACTTTATTTTCCCTGAAATTATTAGTTGCGTTCGACACTAATGATTCACATAGTCAAATACAAAAAGAAGCTGGCTTTTCAGTTGAACTTCAAGCTCATATTTTTCTTGTCTTTCTAGGCTGTCATCGAAGCTGCAAGGAAGTCAACGAAGCTCCGAGAGTGGTCTATCGTGACAAGTATATCAGAGGAACCTGACCCGAATCCTCTGATCAGCGCGGCCGTGAGAGGAGCGCAGCGAACGTGAGAACGCTTTCGTCTCCCTGCTTTCTGCTTCAGACATTCCATTCTGCCAAAGATCTGAAAGTTGTTAATCGTATGTTTCGCCATTCGGACGTCCGGAAAGTAGAGCAAGAGTTCTCAAATTGGAACGAAGTCTTGTGAGACATTGTGTCTTAATCTAGCTGATGTGATGCTTGAAAAGTGCACCCCAGCAAGTACTCTAATGTAGAATATGGTAAGTACTGATAATCCTGTAGAACTACTGTCGTCCATTTACCTCTTCAAACCACGCTACAACTGTAGCGCTTCCAACTTCTGGCCTTAAATCGTGAATGTGTACATCCATGCAACATCCAATATTATCAGTACTGCTATGTATTCATACACTACACTGTCAGAACCTTGGTACCAGATAATATTTGCGCATCCTTGTGGTAAACGTTATGAGAACGCTGTAATGTTAAAGGACCTGTCTTACCTCTAATACTAATGCAACATATTTCCACTACCACTCCACATATTTCTATATCGGGAGACCCCAACTTCGTACGATACATTCTAACCCCTCTAACAAAACCACGCTGATTTTTTCACTTGCCGTGTTTTGCTACCTTCGATGTGTGTCACGCTGTTGACGGTTGTCTGCGAGAAGTTTTTCCATCAGAAAAACCGGTGATTAAATTGTTTCCCTGTTTTCGCTACAAGTCAACGGGTCTCGGAAAAGGCTTAAAACAGCCAAGACCGAGGTTATTTGTTGAAAGCACAGCATAGTTCTGAAGTATTCAAATGTTTTAAAGTACTGTAAGTTGAAGTGTATATTCATTTAAAAATAAGATGAAAAGTTTTTTGATGAGTAAAGATGGGTGAGGAGAGAGGGTTACCTTGGGTATGAATCGGTTCTGGATTGCCACGAGGTTTAATTGTCTTCTGTTTATATATAATATTGAACAAAAAATGTATTTATGTAGTTGTTTATGTATAGTACTGCATTTATTTTTTCCCTTTTCTTTTTTGTTTAAAATATAACTAGGCTAAGTGATTAAATTATTTAGTCCTGCCACAAACAAATCTTTATAGATTTTCACGTGGTAGGTCTGTTATGATATCAAAATTTTCTTTTGTAAAATTCCATTATATATTACATTATTTGTCTCTCTGTCAAAAAAAGAAGAAATAGTGCGGTGGGTCCTTTAAGAGACGAAACGTTTGGATCTTTTAATTGGCGAAAAGATAACATTTAAAAGTGTCACAACACAATTATTCTCTAAGTTTCACACAAGGATGCGCGAACACATGTTAGCTGTTATCAGGCTTCTGCCACTGTAGTAGTATAGGATCGCTTTCTCGGATCGACGCCTGCTCAGGACTATGAGGGAAAAGATTCTGTAACTTTACATGTTGCATGGTATAAGAGGTAACCTGCCTAAGCTGCTTTGTTGTCGGTACACCGCTGTGTGGGGTTTCGGGTCAGCGCCCGTCCACGATTACCGTAAGAAGGTCGGGACGTCTTAGCAGGAAGACTTATCAGTTCTTAAGGTACGTGCACAAAGTGTCCGATGCGAATTTCATCCTTCGCTTCGAAATTGTGTCGCATCGCATTCAGGTTTCCCCGTCGGGACGCTAAGTTCACATGCGAAATCTTATCTTGACTATGTGTGCACTTTGTCCGTGTAGGCCAATAGATTAGTAGTAGTGTAGATAACAAAAATTATGTGGTCCATTGACACGCACTGATCTGTAAAAGCGTATTTATCTTACCCAGTGAATAAAATATGAAAAGAACAACATGCATCAACGAAGAAGTTAAAGCTGCTACCACGGTACTGGAATGGCAGAGAGTACCATTGATTCGAGGCAGTTTCACTAACTAGGGTGGGCCTTATCTGGTGGAGCCATACCATCGGTAGATAATCGACGCAACGAATGCAAGGGACACTGGAACGGCCCAAGACAGGAAGGAGCTGAAAAAAAAAGGAATTCAGTTCACCAACATATGTTTAGGGACTGTTTAAAGCGTCAACTAGCCGCTGGTTGCATACTGTATATATATATACGAATCTTTTTTTATGATCCATCAAATGGCACGGCGATAGTGAAGTAAAAAGAAAACTAACATAAAGCACGGCAATTTAAACAGAATTTTTAACTGAGCCTAAAAAAAAATCATGAAAAAGATCGTGTAGATGTTGAGCTGGATGAACAGGTATTTTTAGCAGATACGCCGACGTCCTCTCCATATTCTTTTGGCAACATGATTGTTGATCCTTGGAACAGCCTTACCGAAGATGCGGCTAATGCTGAATCGATCAATAGTTTTAAGTGAATTGTTGATGAGATTTTTAACTCTGATCAGTTCGACTACTAAAAATTTCTTAGAGTTAATTAGAGGCGAAAGTCTTTTCTCTTGCTTTGTATTATTATTATTATTATATTATTATATGACCGAATAACATCTTGCACTCAAAACTTAGAACTAAATTACGGTTACGACATGAACGAGGGAGATATATTAAAAAATTACAATGACTCAAGTAGGACGTCTTTAAAATTTTAGTGTCTTTTCCCCGCAGAATGTGGCACACATCAGGACAGTACAGGACGTATGGCGCGCAAAACGCATTTTAAATTCGCCCAACCGTGTTGCAACTACACTGTAAAAAGTTCCTCCGAGTGAGGAGTAAAGATAAATGCAGCATTTGCTACTAGGATGAGTCTTAGCTCTATTGAGATAAGATTAATCCGAATTAGAGCTAAGATTATCTTTTTAGAGACACAATCAATCCCAGTAGCAAATACTGCAAGATTTTGTGTACAGTGTAGTTCTAGAAACCTTTCGTATTTTCGTCGAATTTGAGTAAAGGAAAATCGGCGGACTTCCGACACCTCAGTAAAAGGCGAACTAGGGAATCGTCATCCATAATGTCCTCGACAGGCTCGTCTCGGCTACGGGTGTGCTTTTGCCTCAGAGAAGAACGTGCGGGTCCTTGACTTAAAAGTTGCTGGATTGAACTGTCGAAAAATTAAAGCGTTTCTCCGCGTTCCCGTAAGGCTACAGGAGTTGATTAACACCATCGAAGAGAAAGCCAGCCAGTTGGGTCTCCGGGTTGACTCAGAAAAAACGAAGAGTAGGCTATGGCGACGAGCGACTCCCCTTTAAAGTTTAACTGAAAAGCCAACTTATTCTTGTGTCATTTAATTGAATAACTGAATTATTTGGATTTTATTCTCCACTATCTGCTCTAGTTATGACATTCAGAATATCTGCGTCCGTCCCCACAATATGTAAGTCTTGAAGAGCTAAATTTAGACTTTTGTCAGTGATCCTAGAAAGAAGGCGGGTTTCCATAGTCGATTCATATAAAGAAAGTGGTAATTTCTGTAATTTCAAACTGAAAAATATCTTGTTGGCTCTCTAGATGTTTCTTGGTTTAAACTCGAGAAAGGCTGCTATAAATTCTACAATGACGCGGGAAATTTTAATCTCACCAAAAACACGGCTTTTCAGTGGGCAGTGGTGATATTGGTGAAGATTACTTAGTGCCTGAACAGCAACAACAAATCATAAATCTTTCTCGTAAGGCATACAACAAAAATACAAGCACATAGAGGTACCACAAACCACACGGAAATTCCACTATTTGAAAATCGATTGTTCGTGAATAGCGAAACAACGAAGTAACGCATTTCAAGCAAGTGAATAAGCGATGGGTAACTAGATTGTCCTATCCAGTCCTATTCGGTAAACTTTAACTCTGAGATGTGCGGGGAAGCAAATCGAGCAAGTCCTGGAATTCAAGGACTTAGGAAGCACTGTGGAGAAGAACGGCTCAAACGCCACGGATATCCAAAATCGTATCGGCCAAGCAAACGGAGCCTTCAAGCGCTTGAGACCAGTTTGGAACAGTACAGAACAGAACCGGTTTAAAACTAACTGTAATGCATCAATTCCTTTTATCTAATTTCGTGTATTTTCATATGTTTGGCTTTTCATTTCAACTTCCGCTAAAAAAGCGAAGCTTATAACGACTGTACCCAGAACGAGTTAAAATAAGCCGCAGGGGAATTTTTTTTAATTTGCCTTGTTTCCGGAAACATTTTGCTTTACCTACCATACAAGTTCTAGCTTTTAACGTGTTCAAACTCCCAAGAATTTCAATCCTAAAACGCCAACTAAACGAAACATCGCTCTTCCAAATAGAGAGTACTACAAAATGCGCCACAGGCGAAAATTTGTGTAAAACTAACTGTAGTGCACCAGTTGAGATTGTTCCTTTAATGTAAATTCGTATATTTGAATACACGTGTTCGACTTTTCGTTTCAGCTTTCACTAAAAAATTATATGTTGTATCCGTCACCTTTAACTTTAAATTTAACAATTTTTGGTTTATAAGATTTATTTTTGTGAGTTCGGCCGAGCCTCATGGGCGAAGGGAACTGGAAATATGTGTGTTTTAATGTTGTGTATAATGTAACTTGTATCACAGTGAACCGAGTTCATCTCATGCTCAGTGCTCTTTTTTTTTTTTAGTAGTATTCAAAAATTAAAAGAACTTGAACTGCAACTTGCCACCAGAGCAAAATAACACTAGTAAGTACCGCCAAGACTTTACAAAACTGACACACACTGGAATGGCAGCGATACTATCACCGCTAGCGATAGAGACCGTCCCTACTGAAACTCATTCAGTCATTCACCAGCGCTGGCTCCGATAGCTTATTTTTTTTAACACAGCAAAAAAATGATACAGCCCCCATTGTTTCCTTGGTGTGTTCAGACCGCACCTTTTGCTTTACTATAAATTTGTAAACCCGCAAGTTTCTCTCGCTTTAAATGCCGCAACCGTAGTGGGCGGCACTACGAGTATGGCCCGTTTGCAAAGCACTGGAAGCATAGGTCTTGGCGCTACTCCCTAGTGTTATTTTGCTCTGCTTGCCACCTAAAGTGACAGTTTTACTTCTGAATCAAAATGTAACTAATAGTAACTATTGTTAGAAGGGTGGAACGCGCTCTTAGAAATGTGTGCGACACAAACGTGCCGCGAAAGAACGCCTTTGGTCAGCCTTCTAATAAGAAACAACGAGTTCGAATGGTTATGCTCAGCTCCGACTCTGACCGGTCAGAACTCACCCGTTGGCAAGCTTAAACTAAACGACTGGACTCATTTCCTTGATACATAATATCGCTTATTCACCAGAATAGCAAAGATAGCTAGCAAAGGTAAGTCAACCTGGCACTTTCAACGGGATATAAAATGGCCAATGACAAATGGGGTGTTCCTAGGGTGTAAATTCAAAGACCTCACCTTTTCTGTTCTTTATCTTGCACCCATGTTTCTGGTCCTTTTTTTGCAGTCTTTTTTCTCTCTTCCTAAAAAGAAAGACAGCCTATAGTAAGGGCGAACATCTTTTAGACAGCCTACGGAAAGACACAATTTCACGGTAGTGTAGGCTCAACAGTCATAAAAATTCCAGGCTTGTCGTCAAAACTTTGGCACAGACGGAACACACCGAGTGTCTAGGAGAGATATACCTGAGTTGCGTTTTCAGCAACTAGCGTGTTGAACTCGAATCCTAACACGTTGAGATGTCACCCGTTTTCAGCACCCGTGTTTTGCATAAGAGAACCCGGCACAGGATTTGATACGGACCGAGTCCGTTTGTGTTTCGATTATGTGTTGAACTCGAAAGAAACAGGAGCTAAAAACGCTTGAAGCCACAGAACACAGAACCCATGTTAGGATGCGCACTGGATGCGCTCCGTGAAAACGGCTTGTGACGAAGACGGGTTGAGAATCGCGAGCCTGAAAACGCAACTCGGGATGCTGGCTGACACTCGACAGTATTGAGAAATTTAAGAAGAGTCATCCCGGCGATCAGATTTCCTCATCACAAACTTCTCAACCCAAAATCGTATACTGAATTAGAGGG
Source organism: Branchinecta lynchi (assembly GCA_023053575.1). NCBI lineage: Eukaryota > Metazoa > Arthropoda > Branchiopoda > Anostraca > Branchinectidae > Branchinecta > Branchinecta lynchi. The sequence continues at coordinate 16,561,683 of JAKZAP010000011.1, read as the reverse complement.
CCCTACCGCCCCCGAGTATTTTTGCTTTCTTTATTCAGACAATCTGGCCTTGTAGATTTCCGGTCTTCGCATATTCCAACCATAGCTCCAGCCAGTCAGGAAAACAAAGCAGCCAGATCGCAAATTCAGAAAGTTAAGTTTGCGAATCCAGCGCGTTTTTTGGGATCCCAAAACGTAAGTAAAGTATCGCAGTGAATCGGGTAATTTCAAATTTCCAGGGGAAATGGAACCACCCCTGGCAACACTATAATAGTTCTTGATTGCGTAACTGTTGTGTAAAATGTCATGTGTCTGTATCTGTGTTGTGCTTTAAACTTCTCGTCTTTTCTTTTTCTTGATTTTTCTTCTGTACTTCGTTTTCTCCTAAGTGAACAAGACCAAAGGTGTCGATGGGATCCCAAAAATCTAAGATTTGATCCAGACAATTGGGTCATGTCTTCGCCAGGCTAATCATCAGAGAAAACCAAGTTCAGATATTCTATCTATCTATCTATCTATACCTCTATAAGCCATATCTATTTTGACGATACTGACCGAAACTTCCTGCTTTTCGCCAAATTTGCGGTTTCGCCCGAATTCGAGCAAACTACTAGTCCAGCAACAAAAGAAAATTCAGAAACGAATCCAGCGTATCTCCTTATCCCTTTAAAGAACATCTAATCAACTTCGAATAAAACTTTGACTTTAAAGCTTTTGCTTTTAACATATTTTCCGGTTTTGGCCGGATTCCAGGCAAACTAGTTGTCCGGCGAGAAAAAGGTTTCAACTTCCTGTTCAACGCGTCTTCTTACCCCTAAATCAAACATTTAATCAACTTCAAATGAAACTTTTACTTCTAACCAACTTTCCGGTTTTGCAGGATTCCGGAAGAACTACTTGTCCAGCGAGAAAATAGTTTTCACCGTCGTATTCAGCATGTCTTCTTACCCCTGAATCAAACATTTAATCAACTTCAAATGAAACTTTTACTTCTAACAAACTTTCCGCTTTTTGCCGGATTCCGGACGAACTACTTGTCCGGCGAGAAAATGATTTTCACCATCATGGTCAGCATGTCTTCTTACCCCTAAATCAAACATTTAATCAACTTCAATTGAAAGTTTTACTTTTAACAAACTTTCCGGTTTTTACCGGATTCCGAACGAACTTCTTGTCCGGCGAGAAAACGATTTTCACCATCGTGCTCAGCGTGTCTTCTTACTCCATAATCGACTATCACATTAGCTGTTTAAAAATATTTTGTTTGTCCCTTAATTTGAACCCCCTCCCCACCCCCAAATATAGGGCTACAGGGCCCATCTACGAACTCGACCTTACTCTTGACCCAAATAATCTACACAAAGCTTCATCGAAATATCTCATTCCCTTCGAGAGCTATCGTGCTCACAGACGGACGGACGGACTGACAGACGGACAACTTTTGCGATGTCATAGGTATCCCTCCACTTACGTTTTGGTATCCCAAAAACACGGGTAATAAAAAGTTGTCCGTCTGTCCGTCCGTCTGTCAGCACGATAACTCTCGAAGGGAATCAGATATTTTGATGAAATTTGGTGCGAGTATTCTTGGGTCAAGGGAAAGCTCGAGTTCGTAGATGGGCTCTGTAGCCCATCTAGCGGTGGCGGAGGGGGGTCAAATTAAGGGGCAAACAAAATATTTTTGAACAGCTAATGAGATAGTCGATTTAGAGGTTAGAAGACATGCTGAGCACGATGATGAAAACAATTTTCTCGTTTTCTCCGTCATATTCAGCATGTCTTCTTACCCCTGAATCAAACATTTAATCAACTTCAAATGAAACTTTTACTTCTAACAAACTTTCCGCTTTTTGCCGGATTCCGGACGAACTACTTGTCCGGCGAGAAAATGATTTTCACCATCATGGTCAGCATGTCTTCTTACCCCTAAATCAAACATTTAATCAACTTCAATTGAAAGTTTTACTTTTAACAAACTTTCCAGTTTTTACCGGAATCCGAACGAACTTCTTGTCCGGCGAGAAAACGATTTTCACCATCGTGCTCAGCGTGTCTTCTTACTCCATAATCGACTATCACATTAGCTGTTTAAAAATATTTTGTTTGTCCCTTAATTTGAACCCCCTCCCCACCCCCAAATATAGGGCTACAGGGCCCATCTACGAACTCGACCTTACTCTTGACCCAAATAATCTACACAAAGCTTCATCGAAATATCTCATTCCCTTCGAGAGCTATCGTGCTCACAGACGGACGGACGGACTGACAGACGGACAACTTTTGCGATGTCATAGGTATCCCTCCACTTACGTTTTGGTATCCCAAAAACACGGGTAATAAAAAGTTGTCCGTCTGTCCGTCCGTCTGTCAGCACGATAACTCTCGAAGGGAATCAGATATTTTGATGAAATTTGGTGCGAGTATTCTTGGGTCAAGGGAAAGCTCGAGTTCGTAGATGGGCTCTGTAGCCCATCTAGCGGTGGCGGAGGGGGGTCAAATTAAGGGGCAAACAAAATATTTTTGAAAAGCTAATGAGATAGTCGATTAAGAGGTTAGAAGACATGCTGAGCACGATGATGAAAACAATTTTCTCGCCGGACAAGTAGTTCGCCCGGAATCCGGCCAAGACCGGAAAGTTGTTAAGGTGATAGTTTTATTTGCAGTTGAGTACATGTTTGATTTAGGAGTAAGAAGACATGGTGAACACTAATGTGAAATCATTTTCTACACGGACAAGTAGTTCGCCTGGCATCCGGACAAAACCGGAAAAAATATTAAAAGCAAAAGTTGTATTTGAAGTTGATCAGATGTCCAATTTAGGGGTAAGACGAGATGCTGAATCCATATATGACAATCATTTTCCGACTGGAACCGGAAATTTTGTTACAATCAAAGTTTTATATGAAGTTGATTAGATGCTCGTAAGGAGATACGCTGAATTGGTTTTTGAGCTTTATTTTATTGCCGGACAAGCAGTTCGCCCAGAATTTGGTCAAAATTAGGCAGGAAGTTTCTATCAGTTTCGTCAAAACAATATGACTTTTTTCTCAGATGATTAGCTATTTGGCCTTAATGTTTTTCTAAATATTAATAATAAAAATATTCAAAGAGTCTGGCGAAGACTAGATCTGGTGAAGACAAGGTCCAATTGTCTGGATAAATATTAAATTTTTGGATCCCGTCGAAACCGTGTATGCTATCAGTTTGGTTATCTCTTTAGTCGCAGTCGGCATTTACTGGGTCAAAAGGGCAGAATGCGTTCGACAACTGTCTTGTAAACAATTTAATCAAATTTGCCGACCAATTTTCAAAAAAAAAGAGCTGGCTATACCAGTCCCTACACTACCCCTTTATCCATACAGGCAAAAGTTCTGCGCATCAGTGACGGTACTCCGTCGCGTGTATAAAGTAACGCCCAAATGTTTCTTGGGTTAAATCAAAGCAGAATCAAACCAGAACCTGCAGAATGACCCTATTCTTTAGGTTCAATCATGGCAGTCGGTCGTGTCGGGGGGCCGAAGGGGCTGAGATATGTTATCCAAAATTCATATGAGGATGTAGTGGCAAAGTACACGCCAAGTTCGCAAATGGCTCCTGTAACACTCTATTTAGAGGTAGAGGAGGGGGTTCGAATTAAGGGTAAAAAAGTATATTTAACAAGCTAACGAGATAGTCGTTTCAGGGGCAAGAAAGGCCCGCTGAATCCATATCTGAACTTCGCTTTCTTGCCGGACAGTTGTCGGAGTTGTTTCTAAAGTCAAAGGTAAGGTGAGGTAAAAGTCGATTAGAGATTGGGTATCGGGGTAAGGAGACAAGCTGAATCAAATTTTGAAGTTTGTTTCCTTGATAGAGAAGCTGGCAAAATTTGCCAAAACCCGGAAATTTGTACTGAAAGGTTCTCCTCTCAATGTCACTAGCTCTTTTGCTGTGCATGCAGTTCCCCGGGAATGCTGCTAAAATACGAATTTAGTCGAAGTAAAGGACCTTTCTGAAGTCGAATAGAGATGAGATACTGGAGTAAAAATCCTTGCTAAGTCCGTATCTGAAATTGGTTTTCTCATCTTATTAGTTGTTTGGCCGTAAGTTGCCAAAAAAAAACAGTAACAATTTTTTGCAAAATGTTAAAGGGGTCTGGCGAAGACCCGGAGATCTACAACATTCGATTGTCTGGATCAAGAAGTCCAATAAATATTACTTTTTGGGATCATATCGAAACCTTTGATCTTGTTTAAATATGCAGTTTAGGCTTCTGTTTTATTGTTGCTATTCATGTCTGTCTGGGATACCCAAAACATAGCGACAGAATAACTAAGACTTCGTAAAGTTTTGTCCGTCTGTCTGTTAGCACGATAATTCTCCAAGGAGTAGAGGTATTTTGTTGTATCACAGTAAGCGCACTTACTTCACTCAGAACTCCGATCTGGTATTCCTTCATCAAATCTCTTGCATCAGACGAGTGGCCAACATCTTCAAAAGCATCTGTGCCGTCTTTTCCAGCCTGCTCAAGCAGCACTTCCTCTCCTCCAGGATGCTACAATAACATATCATATCAGCAAAGAGCAACATTCACTGACTCTAATCCATTTATACTCATACCTTGACTTGACAAGAAGCACTTAAGTGCGAAGAACTGAAGAGGGTGTTGTTAGGCTATCTGAACAGAGGCGACATCTTGTGGAAACTTAAAGGACCCCTTCTGCTTATTCTGCCTTTCATATTATCAAAATATCAACGGGAAACTACATAGCCCGCCAGACTATGTAGTACCTCGGATACCTCTTAAGTACCTCGGAATAGTCTACAAATCAAATATTCGGTCTATGAGGACAACACTAGTTGAAAATGTATGTTGAACGATGCGCAGCGGCTACGGCCGCTCGGTAAAATGTAAGCACAGTGTCAACCGGTTCGTTCTTGCCCGTCTGTTTAATGCAATAACTACACCTTCAGTACTTTATGTTTCGCCGCTTTGGGAATTTTTTTTAAATAACAGACCAAAGAAAAATACGTACTACAAGTACGCAACATTTTTGCTTAGCATCCCTCTCCGAAGTTCAAACACGGAGTTATCGGCAAAATATAAAATATTAAACCCCACCGAAAAAATACATAAAACCGAAATAAGTGCTCGAGCAAGAGCTTTAAATGCTATGGGCAAACCATATGCTAACTTAATTCATGGTATAGATTTTAGTATTATGTTTAGTGCGTGCATATATTTTCTTTAGTTTTTTTTCTTCTTTCGTTTTTCTTCTTCAATCAATTCAAATTTATTAGGTTCAAGGTTCAAGGTTTTTTTATTCTTACTTTATATAATACATAAACATTAACAATACTGTACTCTGCACTTACAAGTATTTCAGGGTTTGAACCGGAGAGAAGAAAAACATCGAATGGTTCAGACCCTTCCATAAAAGAAAATCAATAAAACGAAATCGACCCAACGCTGAGTAGAAAGATCAACATCGCCAACACGAAGCGAAATCAATCCAAACAAAAACAACAACAAAAATGAGGGAAGGGTGACTGAAAACCAGTATCACTAGAGGAAAACACATAAATAAACATGAAATTCAACCAATCTCTAACTGTTAATTATCCATTCTTAAACTTGTTAATGAGAATTTGGACAGCTGTTTTTTTATACTTTCAAGGGATTTTGTAGAATCAATTTTAGGAAATAAAATTTGCCATGAATTCAAAACTGAATAAGATGGAGAAAAACGAGACCTCTCTGAAACTACTCTTTGACTTCGGATCTTCCATTTATGACGGTTATCGTATTGGTGCTTTAGTGGGCAAGGAAAGAAATCATTTGAATGGAAATATGATGGAAGCTGGCAACGGTCATACTTTATTTAAATATGAATGACGCAAAGTTAAATAGTTCAGAAACGGGCAAAATATTGATCAGAATATACAGGGTTTCTGTTTGACTTACCCCAGGAAGTGATGACGGTGATGGTAAAAAAGTTCGCAAAATCTTTAAAGCACGGTTTTGTAAAATCTGTAATGGTTTAAGATGAGTTTTAAATGTAGCCAGATGTATTAAAGGGCAAAAGTTAGCCATATTATCCAAAAACGAATAGCACTGGCACGTCAAAGATAGAAACACTCGAGGTCACAATTTAAGTCAAGCCACTGTTAACATTTTTGCAAAAGTATGGGACGAATTAACGGTCATACCGAACACTGCAGTTTGCAGGAGGGAGCTTTAACTTTTGCTTCCTCGAGTGGGGCATTTATTTTCAGCTGCTGGCTCTAAATCTGGCAGAATGTTGCGAAAGAGCTCCGACGACAGACAGGACCTCCCAAAAGCCATGAGAAGTTCATGCCGTCTGTTTGATAAGGTAGCCAGGCCTAGTGACGCCAGGCTCGCCTCGTACGATACGTACTCGTGCCCGAGGATGATACGACAAGCACGCTTTTGAGTGCGCTCAATTTTCGAATCCTGGGCTTTTGTTAGTCCGGCGTGCCAGACCTGGCATCCATATTCAAGGGCAGGACGAACGTATGTTTTGTAGAGGTTAGTGAGTTGGGCAGCCCAAATCGTCTTAGCTGAGAAAATTGCTTGAGGAGAATGGCTCCCCTTTCAACCAGTTTAGAGGTTTGGGATTCCCAGCCAAGATTGTTATCGATTACGATCCCAAGAATTTTGGGAAATTGGTTCCGGATCGTTCTCTGTGAAGTTGACACGGAGGACGACACTCTTTTCAGTACTGATCTGAAGTTTAGCCTCACTTGCTTCGCACCGCAGCTCCTCAAGGGTATGTTGTAGCTTTTGCGAGTTGGACGAGATCAGTCGAAAGGTGGGTAGCGTCAGATCATCTGCAAATTCCAGCCTCTGCTTCACTTGGATAGCCAGCTTGTTTACAGCTATGAGAAAAAGCCAAGGGCCCAAGTTTGGCTTCCTGGGGTGCTCCGCAGGTGATGGAGAGGTCTGCTTATTTTTTAGCTCGACACATTGTTTCCTACCGCTCAGAAAGCTGGCCATCTGTCTGACAAGGAACTGTCGTGCTTTCATTTCAGCTGCTCCAGAGACGACTATGTAATGGTCTAAGAGATCGAAGGCCTTAACCATATCTGCAATGAGGACATCGACGTAAGAGCCAGGATTTTCAAGGTGTCTCAGGATTTCTTCCATCATGATGACAAGATAGTGAATGGTACTGTGTTTTGGACGGAATCCAAATTGCCTTGGGTCAATCGATTCCTTGATGGCGTCATAGAGCCAGCTAAATAGGAAGTCTTCACAGATTTTTGAGAAGTTGGAAGTCTCCGAGATAGGACGTAGGTCTTTTACTTGAGTCGGGTTTGGCACATTCGGGATAGGGACGATGTACGCCACCTTAAATCGTGTAGGGATGGTTCCTTCTACCAGGCACTGGTTGAAAACGGCAGCAAGGGGTATAGACAGCTCTGTCGAACATTGGGCAATGATTTTGGTGGGGACCTCGAAGGGACATGATGCCTTATTTTGGTTCATCTTGCGGGTCTTTTTCTCGACCTCCAGGGGAGTGATTATTGGAATTTCGTTCAGCGTTCCGTCGAATTCAGGTAAGTGCTGGAGAGGTGGATGTCTGGAGCAGATTTCGGCGAAGTAGGAGTTGATGTCGTCGGGAGACAAGGGTGATCAAGTATTTCAGAGTTGTGACATTGACGACCAAGTAGTTTCTTGACTGTAGTGTGGAACTTCTTGGGATCTGTCTTTTATGTACTTTTATGTATTAGGCTTTCTCTGCCTAGCGGAGTGATGCAACGTACACTTCGCCGATCCGTCAACAACTTTTTTCACAAATACGGACATGCGGCGGTTCAAAGTATTAGTTTCCCTTTTAGAAGACAAGGTAGACCATCATGTCTGCCTCCTGTTTTGGACTTTGTTAGGTTTGATTCTCATCATATCCTTGGGTGCTGTTAAAAGTTAGATGATGTTTAAATAAGCATAGGATACCTCTACTTCATGCTAAATGCTGGATAAACAATGTACTGTATTTCCTTGGTAGCTTGTATTCTAAGCACTAGCACTGGATTGTCACCCAGGGGCGTCCCGAGGGGTGCAGCGAAGCCGCGCCAGCTGAAATTTGTCAAATTCACCTGAACTTGATGGTTTTTAGGGAATTTACGGGATTATTACTCAGGGAACCTACCGGAATTTTGCTCAGAGAATCTACCAGAAGGTAGGCAGAAAATGGCTTATGGTGGGAAATCCTGCAGGCTGGTTAACTGGATGACGGTAAAAAATGCAGTTAATCTTCAACACTAGATAATCTAAGTATTGAATTTAAATTCTGAAATCAATTTTTTGTATAACAGATTTAGAAGTATGAACAGATATAGAGGTATGCTTATTTGAACAGTTACTTAATGTGAACAGTACAGTTTTACGCTAAACGGCAGAATGAAGATCCAAAATACCTATTCAGGTGTTTTCAGAGGCCATTATTTACCTACTCTGGCTAACTGGTAGTAAACTTTAGTCACAGAAGTACACCGAAATCACAGAAGTACACCGAAATGGCAAAGTTCAAAGTCAACAAACGTTCAAATAAGAATATAGGATTACAGGAGCAGTACAGGAGCGGTATCCTCCCTGTATCCAATCTCGAATTTATATGACCTCAATCTTGACCTAAAAAACTTACCAGGAAGAACACTTTTTTTACTGTTTCACTACCTTGGCTTTGTTACGTGCATATAAAAAAGTAAAATGGAAAAGAAAAATAGGAAACCTAATATCAGCAAATGGCCAACTATTTCAGAGTTATCCTGGCAAAAACTTGAAGTAGAAATTCAATTAACTTTCTTTGATTTTGAATTTACTAAAAAGGTCTTCATCTTTTGAAGGCATTTGCAGGTTCGGACCGCCATCCAGCCGCCATCGTCTTCATTAAAGCTGCATTCCTTGTGGCAAACTTTTCAAATTATAAAAAGCAAACCAGAGCCTCGTTTTTGTTGCATGCTGCAGGTCCACTTCTCGGCCGATTCTGGACTGATTCTTTCTACATCCGTTTTTGCACTGCAGCGCTTCCAAGGAAGACGGCAGCGCTTCTCGAGAATCACGGACTTGCTCCCCGACCAAGTCCGTGCTTCTCTGCAAGATGCTGCAGCGCTGCCGCTTCAACCAAGAAGAAAGTGAATCCAAAACGCATATTATGCAAAAGCAAAGAAGTGTTGCAGCAGATTCCCCTCTGATGTTGCCCTCTGCAGATTCTGCAATACAATGAACGAAACACTGGATCATATACTCTTCCAGAGCTCCCATCAACAGATACATCTGAACATCCATAGATCCCAAGCTGTCTCCCTGTTCAAGAAGTTTCATCTCAATCCTTCAACCGAATCCATACGGTACACATCACTCTCCCCCTCAGCCGAAACCTCAATCTTCAAGGCAATCATATCATTTTTGAGGACAGTCGACCTATTTGAGACTATATAAGTAGGCATGGCAACATAGCCCAGACGTGAAAAGGCAAAGTGGACAACTCCGATCTGATGCCACACTGTAAAGAAGAAGAAGCAATGCGGCAGCGCTATTGCAACAAAAACGAGGCTCAGGTGTCAGTTCGAGTCACTTCCAGCCGTTAATTAGCAAAATATTCAAAATGTGACAAAGCGCAGCAAAAGCGTGAGTAGTTATTACACATATAAATATTCTTTGAGCCCACTCTGACAATGAAACATATATTCAAATAACATGAACAACAGATACGTCAGCTATAATGAATGAATGAATGAAGTATTTTATTACCCATCAACAACACAGCGGAAAGAAAAGATGGAGTATGTGAGAAGAAAAGAAAAACAACAATTACAAAAATACAACAACAACATTAACGTAGATACAAAATCACAGAACCAAAGGAAATTTATCAAAAAAGAATACCCATCCAGGGGTGTTCAACATCTTTATACGAGAGATTCTCGACCAGTTTATCAACGCATAGAATGGGATCAGCGACAGAGTACCTCTGCATCAAATACCGGTTGCGGGACCAACTGGGAACTTGAACAAGATATTTAGCAAATTTAAAATATAGCTTTCTCATCTCTTTCTTATCAGAGGTGGTTAGGAGATCCCAGAATGGAGCCACAAACAGTAAATGAGGCAGAGCCACAGCGTTGTACAACCTTGCAAGGAGTTTTTTTGGCATATTCACTTGCGATGGAACAAGTGACGCATAAGCTCCGCGGAGTTTCCTCTCAGTACGAGCGATAATGAGCTTACGCGTGCTTCATCAGCAATATTTCAGCCCTTCTTGGCAAGGGTCCTCACAAGGCTGTCCATCTTCAGGGTCAACGTTGGGGAAGGAAATTTTTTTTCTGAACAAAAACCTTTCCTGTCATAGCCCAATTGTGCAGTAAAAAAAGCAGCCATGTCAAAACTTAAATCTCAGGACTAGTTTTTTCCCTACAGTGGTATTTGAAAGTAATTTGCCCAAATAAGATATTTATTGTCTGTAGAAGCTTCAGTTATTTATTGCAGGTTTGTTTCCTTCCCCGGCGTTGACCCTGAAGATTGACAGCCTGACGAGGACCCTTGCCAAGAAGGGCCAAAATATTGCTGAGGAAGCATAGCTGACATATCCGTTGTATACATTGTTTTGAATGTGGTTATTACAAGTAACCATAGAAAAAAAATGCCTGGTTTGTCTTTTAGTTTTTTCTTTGACAACTGTTCACTTTTAGCAGACGTTCACATAAGCATACCTCTACTGTAGGTAGGAACGAACTGGGAGCAGAGAGGTAATTACCTTAAATTACCTTAAATCGCACTTCCAGCGAGATAAGGTGGTGTTAGCCTCCTGTAGAGTCTCTCGCTGGTTGGCGGCTTGATTGTCAGATCGTTGTTGTAACAATGTTGTAGCAATGTAATGTTTGATCTATTATTACGATCTATATTACGATCTATTAAGTTTAAAAACCAGTTATTCAGGAGGCAACTTAACTGTCCGACTGATGAAAATACATCTGAATTTAAAAGGTACAAAAATCAACTGTCAAAAATTCTTCGTTTGGAAAAAAGCAATTATTATAAACGAGAGTTTGATAAAGTTCGTTTGTCTCCGAAAAAGGGTCACTGATTAACGAATGCCTTGGTAAAAGGAAGGACCAAAGTCTTCCAGATGAAATGTGCATGCCTGAAACCAAGTACCTCTTAATGATAAGAAGGAAATAGCAGATGCCCTGAACCGGCATTTTGCTAAAATAGGTGGAAAAACTGCAGAGTCCGTTGCTTCATCGAGGTCTAGTCGTCAAAATAAAAATGATTTTAGAAAATTCCTGCCATCACTTGATAATACAATATTTTTAACACCGGTTTCTGAACAAGAATTAAAGAATGTAGTTAATCTTTTGAAAAATGGTCAGTCTGAGGGTATTGATGGATCATCTACATTTCTGTTAAAAGAAATCTTCCCCCAAATCTCGCGCATCTTATGTCACATAATAAACCTGTCATTTAAAAACGGGACGTTTCTTTCGTCATTAAAAGATTCAAGAATATTGGCTATTTACAAAGGAGGAGAAAAAACAAATCCGTCGAATTATTGGCCAATATCAATTCTGTTGGCTTTTTCTAAAATAATTGAACATTGTCTGTATAATAGAATAATGCGTTTTTTAGAACATTTTGAAATGATAAATCAGCTACAGTTCTGATTTCGCAAATGTCATTCTACCGATCATGCGATCCTGTTACTAACACAGTATGTCCATGACATTCTTGACCGGGGTGAAATTCCAGCTTCTATTTTTCTTGACATTAAAAAAGCTTTTGACACAATATCTCATGATATTTTAATGCATAAGTTGGATCATTACGGTATAAGAGGGCCAGCAAAATCCCTAATAGCATCTTATATTAAGGACCGTTCTCAATATGTTGATGGGGGTGATGTTTCATCCGAAATGACAGGACAATCTAATATCGCTGGTGTCCCGCAAGGCTCAATACTTGGTCCCTTACTTTTTTTAATTTATGTTAACGACCTGAATAATTTCATGAGAATATTTGGTTTAAACTTGCAATTTGCAGATGACACTGCATGTACTGTATCAGGGAAAGATATGGACAGTTTGAAACTTGTATTGGAAGAAGCTTTCAACCATCTTCTATTGTGGCTTGAGTCAAATAACCTAGCTCTTAACGCTGATAAAACAAAATTCGTGGTTTTCTCTCGATGTAACGCTGCTGTTCCTGAGCTTCAACTAATTGAGTCAAGTGATTTTAAAATAAAGATTTCACGAGCAGCAGTTATGCGATATCTTGGAGTCCTCCTTGACTATAATCTATCATGGAAGCCCAACATATCAAATTTGCGTATGAAGTTGGGGAGAAATATAGGGATAATGCGAAGACTCAGGTCATCCCTTCCCCTTGAAGCAATGCCATCACTTTATTATGCACTTATTCATTCCCATTTAATGTTTTCATCACTTGTATACCTTAACACATTTAGTTCTCATATTGCGCCACTTCAAAGACAACAGAACAAAGCCTTGCGGGTCCTTAAGAGTTACCTGCCTTCCCCTAAATTATATCCAGAGAAGTCGTCAACAGATTCTCTTTATTGCTTTCTTAATATCCTTCCTTTAAGACATTTTGTGACTGTTGAATCTATCCTCTTCAAATTGAAGTACAACCGTCGTCTGCTTCCCTCGTTTTTTCATTCCTCGAACCTTTTCCCGCTTAAAACTATTGAACATGGACCTAACTAGAAATTTTAATAAACTGTATCAGCCAAGAATTAGAACTGAAAGATCGAAATTTTCGCTTCGAAAATCAGTAATTCGGAATTGGAATATTTATACTTCTAATTTGGACATTTCACAGTCAATTCAAACAACCAAACGTAAACTTAAATTTATGTTGCTATATTGAGAATTTGTTTTGTGATAAGTGAGTTGTTGTTAGTTAATGCGGATTGCCTTTGGGAGGTTAAGTTTGTTCCGATTTTATCTGGTTTTGAAGATACTGAGCCTGGGGGATGTGAATACTCAGTCCAGGATCCTTCCTTGGACTGAGATCACTTTTCCTCGGTTCTTGTTATCTTTTAGTTTTATTTTTTATTGTTTGTTTTGCTGGACGTGTCAACGAGTAGTGTTGGGGACTGGGTATTGACGGGGGAATACGTATATTTCCATTTGTATGAATGGCATGTAGTGAAGTATAAATGTTGTATTTATTTGAAGAAGTCTTTCCATCCCGTGCATTACGAATTTGTCTTCTCAGCCGGGCTCTGGACATTTTGTTATTTAGTTTGTAATTAAAAAGAATCTGAACCTGAACCTGACCTTGGGTGCTGTGCCCTTGCTCCAAAGTATGATGCCGAAACCCCCAAGGAACACCCAAGGAATGAGCATCAGTGCTGATCAGTGCTCACAAGCAGGGGCATTCCTATTGCCCGTAACGTCGGAGCTGCGTAGGAGTACTGTTGTGCCCCAAAATTGAAAATCAATTATACCTCATCAAGAAACTTTGTGACATCAAATACTCCATCATGAATGATTATCCAAGCACCTTCTTTTTGGTTTCTGTGGTCTTCCACTTCTTTTCGAGTAAAAACTTTTGTGGTGGAGTGTTCTGATGCCATTTGTAACTTTATCAGAAGATAATACAGCTTTTTCACAGTTGTAAAGTTTCCTTGTTTCTTGGATCAAGGCTTCGAACACTGGCAAAGGGACTTGTTAAGACTGACTCAGCCCAGCCAAGCAAATTTTTTAATCATTTGATAATGATGGTGAAAAGCAAATTAAGACACCACTACGTCATCTACTCAGAGTTCAACAAACTGAAGAGGCTCTAGTTCATTTTAATAGATGGCAGTTTTGTAAAGCTGATGGAGCCGTTTATAGATGACGTGCTAATGCTGAAAGTTTCGGTTTAAAGTTTAACCGAAAAGCCAACTTGTTTTTGTGTCATTTAACTGAATACAATGAAATATTTGGATTCTGCAAAGGGATTTTTTTTATTTTCCAGTATTATCTACTCTAGTTATGACGTTCAGAATATCTGCGGCCGTCCCGACAACGAAAATTCCACTATGACGCGGAAAATTTTAAACTCAACACATATGCACATATACCACTTTATGTCGTGTCTTTTCTCTTCGACATACATTAATATAAAAAGGTCACTTTTATTAGCTTGCAGCACAAAAAGAAAACAAGGAAAAGTAAACTGGAACTTTGGTTCCAGCTCCGAACAAACTCATTACCACTCGGATTTAGAAAAAAGGTGTTTGAGAGAAGGAAAAATAGGGATGGGTTAATAATTGATAATTACAGGTGTCCGATTTGTCTTGTTGGAGAGGACACTGTTGCCCACCTCCTAGGGCATTGCCAAGAGTCTCCTCTACCGGATCAGTTTGGGGGAGGGTTAGAGGCTTAGTGCCTGAACAAAAAAAAACCATTAATCCTTTTCGTAAGGCATACAACAAAAATACAAGCGCATAGAGGTACCACAATCACACGGGAATTCCACTATTTGAAAATCGATTATTCGTGAATAGCGGAACAAGGAAGTAAGGCATTTTCAGCAGGTCTTCAAAACAATTTTAGTGAACAAGTGATGGGTAACTACATTGTCCTATCCCAGCCCTTTTCGTTTAAACTTTAAGTGAAGTATTTAGAACTGCAATTTCGTTCATTTCCCTGCGTTATCAAGGCCTCTTCGCAGCCTTGGACGTGAATGAAACAGATTTCTTAGGAGCAGTCAGTATCAGATGGTATCAAGCCATGAGAGATGGCTCACGTGGAAGCAAATTTCGAGGGGTACCTGGGGAACCAATTGATGGAACCTAACTGACCATAAGCAAGAACGAATAATCCAATAGAATATTCTTTGGTCCCATGCAGCGGCTATGGGTACCCTAACAAAACTGAGCGGAGCTAGAGGAACTTGCTTTGAGCTTCGACTTGATACCCGTCTACTTCCATCCTCGCCGCTGCGCATACCAGATGAAAACCGTAGCAGGCATCAAGAACCCGCTCTGGAGCGAGTCAGCCGTAACGTCACAATGGTAGATAGCCAATCAGCTGTAAAGGACGACTCAGACGGCGTTTGTAAGGTAATTTCTTCTCCGGGGCCTTACAACGATATAGCTGTATGTCGAGGTAGCGACTTATGATGTTCCGCGTAGCTCCTACCCTCAGCTCGTCTGCATCGGGTAGGGTATCGGGAATATATTTAACTCCGCGTGGTCGCATTACAGAGATACGAGACGGCGGTTCTTGTGATTATTTGTTCTTGCCGTACGCTAAGCAGTTTTGGGTCGTTTAATGAGATCAACTAGATGTTCTTGTATACTGATGTAGCACACAAACGGATCAATGACATATAGATGAAGAAATCTTCCGCTTGGTCTCCAAAATAATCCACTTTGAAAGAACCCGGGTCCCATCGAATCCGAAGATGAATTCTGTTGTGGCCGGGGACAATTTCTCATGTGGATCTTTTCGGGATCCCATAACGCTAGGGACGGGATACCTATGACTTCGTAAAGTGTGTTAATCCGTCCGTCCAACGATAAGTCTCGAAGGGGTCGATATATTTTGTTGAAACTTGGTATGAGGATCCACTGTGTCAAAGCACATGTCTAGTTTGTCGATGGGCCCTGTAGCAGTACATTCGGGAGTGGGGCTTGTGGGAGGATTGTCAACTTCGGCGTTCGAATCGGCGTTCTTGCTCAGACAGAACAAATTTGTTCCCACGAGTTTCAAAGAACACAGATCGGGTTCTTTTTATACTGCAAGAAATGAAATCCTGCAAACATTTTACGAGCAAAAAACTGAAGAAATCGAATTCTGCATGCTTTTGTAGCTCCTCAATAATCCAGAAGAAATGATTTTTTAATGTTTTTGTTGCGCTTTGGTCGACTCGTTGGCACATTTTTATATGCAAGAAAGGAAATCCTGCAAGAAATCGAATTCTGCTTGCTTTTGTCGTGCCTTGATAATCCAGAAGAAATAATTTATTCATGTTTTTGTCGGGCGTTGTTCGGCTCGTTGGCACACCAGGTTATTTTTATACGCAAGAAAGGAACTCCTGCAAACATTTGTCGGTCAAATGAATAAATCAAATTCTGCATGCTTTTGTCGTGCTCCGTAATCCCGAAGAGATAATTTGTTAATGTTTTGTCGGTCGATGGTCGACTTGTCGGCACATCGTGTTCTTTTTATACGCAAGAAAGGAAATCCAGCAAACATTTATCAGTCAAATGAATAAATCAAATTCTGCATGCTTTTTTCGTGCCTGAGCAATCCCGAGAAATAATTTTTTAATGTTTTGTCAGCCGATGGTCGACTCGTCGGCACATCAGGTTCTTTTTATACGCAAGAAAGGAAATCCTGCAAACATTTGTCGGTCAAATGAATAAATCAAATTCTTCCTGCTTTTGTCGTGCCTCAGTAATCCTGAAGAGATAATTTTGTAATGTTTTGTCCGGCGATGGTCGACTTGTCGGCCCATCGGGTTCTTTTTTGCGCAAGAAAGGAAATCCTGCAAACATTCATCGGTCAAAACAATGAATAAATCAAATTCCGCATGCTTTTATTGTGCCTTGGTAATCCAGAAGAAATATTTTGTTTAGGTTTTTGTCGGTCAACTCGGCAGCACTTCAGTTTCTTTTTATACGCAAGAAAGAGAATCCTGCAAACATTTGTCGGTCAAATAAATAAATCAAATTCTGAATGCTTTTGTCGTGCCTCAGTAATCCTGAAGAGATAATTTTTTAATGTTTTGTCGGGCGATGGTCGACTCGTCGGCACATCGGGTTCTTTTTATACGCAAGAAAGGAAATCCTGCCAACATTTGTCGGTCAATACAATGAATAAATCAAATTCCGCATGCTTTTATTGTGCCTTGGTAATCCAGAAGAAATATTTTTTTTAGGTTTTTGTCGGTCAACTCGTCAGCACTTCAGTTTCTTTTTATACGGAAGAAAGAGAATCCTGCAAACATTTGTCGGGCAAAACAATGAAGAAATCGAATTCTGCATGCTTTTATCGTGCCTCGGTACTCCAGAAGGGGGTTGAGCATAGGTCGACTCATCGGCAAATCGGGTTCTACTTGTACGCGAGGAATTAAATTCTGCAAATTTTGTCAGGCGCACCCGGGAAGTTCAAGTCTTATCGGACCAAGGCGTTAATTTTATACATAAGAAATCAAGTTCTGTACAGTCTAGTCGAGCAAAACGTGAAAAAAACAAATGCTCGATGGTTTTGTCAGGCGTCGGTATTCTCGTCGGCACATCAGGTTCTTTTTCCATATTAAAAATCAAATTCTGTCAATTTTTATCGGGTGCATGCCGAAAGA
Source organism: Branchinecta lynchi (assembly GCA_023053575.1). NCBI lineage: Eukaryota > Metazoa > Arthropoda > Branchiopoda > Anostraca > Branchinectidae > Branchinecta > Branchinecta lynchi. Next base: position 16,544,384 of record JAKZAP010000011.1, on the reverse strand, counting down.
CCACAAGACAACTTATCACACATTGTCTATGGCTGCATCTTTGACACAACACAACTCTTCATTCATCCACAAAAATGATTAGATACAAACAATACATTTCTGTATGAGCCATCTTCACTCAGGACTATTCAGCATGCCACCAGGTACCTAAGCTAGGACAAAAGATCCAGGACACTCTTCCATTACAGAGAAATAATATTCCCTAGTTCAGCACAATAGCTGCGACAATTTTTTTTTCTATCTGGATAGTAGGGTATTTTTTATCCCCGTGGGTATTTGTCGAACTATATGACGCTCGGTCAAGAGCGCATCAAAAATCTTAATGACTGGCCCCCTGTAAGGAAACATTACAGGAAATTTATGGGTCCCTGGTAAAAGGGACAATCAGAATTGGACATAGGCTAAACCCGTGCCTCCCAACCTTGACTAGTGATGCCTCTGCTGGTAATATTAGGCTTTCGGCAATCATAAAGGGGTGGGGCGAGTGGTTGAATCTACAGACTAAATCCGTTTTGGTACCTTCGAGTACCCCTTGCAAGGGTCGTGCGTACCCCTTTGGGTACGCGTACCACCGGTTGGGAATCACTGGGCTAAACCAAACATTTCGGAAAGGAAAAAGTCCCCCCATGAAATATTATAATGTGGTGTACAAATATATAACAAACATGTTCGATTAGAATATTTCGGGTTTTCACCTTGCAACTAGCATTGGTATTCCGGTGACAATCTGACCAGAGTTTGGATAATCTGCCCTGGGGACGAACGAAACTTTTACGGAATCAGGCGAAGACAGAAAGAAGTCACGATTGTCTGGACGAAGAACTTTAATATATTTCCATTGTTGGATCCCATCGAAACCTTTGGTCTTGTTTCGTAGGTACGCCTACAGACAACCCCACTTTACACTTTTAACTGAAAGTTGATGATCGAAACAACTACAATTAAAAACCAAGATACGCAACTTCAAAAGTTTGAGTCCTGTGTCACTGTGGGTCAAACAAACCACAGGCGCACGACTTCCGTCTATTGTGACATGATTAGTGTACAGAAATTCATATTTTGTCTCATATTTTACTACCTAATTTCTTGCCTCGTTGCACCCCCTAATTCAATGTGTATGACCCTTGAGGGTTTGAAGTTTGAACAGGTAACATACTATACTCGACTTGCATAAAAACGTGAGATCTGGATTCGTCAGCCCAAACGTTTCCCGTACGTCGGAGGATTTCGACGAACCTCATTTGTAACCAACACAAGCCTACGCACGCCTTGAAACTCCGCGTTTGAGGAAAGACACTAGTGTTCGGAACATTATTGAAAAGAGATATAGCGATGGCGAGTGTGAATATGCTTGGAAAGCCTCACGGCATCCTCAAGTTCGTGGAATTGGTAAGAAGCTTTTCTACTGCGTTTAATTTTATTTCATACTGTGTTAACTTGGAATTTTTGGCGTTCCCCTGGAGCTAAAAGGCTATTTCGCGTCACTTTTCCTCGACCTGGCTGTTTTCTTTATTTTGCCAGCCAGATTATTCTGTACTTGATAGTGCAGAACGGTCACGGCAGCTGAATTTTATTGGGGCTAGATTTCGACCCTTCTTGGCAAGGGTCCTCTTCAGGCTCAAAACCGTTCAAGTTGGAAAAGCGGGAAAAGTCAACTTGGGCTGAAGGAACATTTATGTAGATTGTTCAGGTTCAGGCTCTTTAAATGCGAAATACTTCATGACAATATATTTTGATCACTGGGGGCCAACAGGGATACGAGCTCGTTAGCTCGACCCTATATATAATATATAATGACGTTTGTTTATTTATCCGAAAGGCCGTAGCCTATAAGATTAAAAGACAATGTTTCACCACAGGAAATAAATTGTAATTCCTTATGCTAAACTGTATCTGTTCTAAGTTGGAATGCTCTAATAAAAACTTGAGCGACAAAGTTGGAAAGTTGGGGTTTGGTAGGAATTCGTCTCAACATGTACGAGCGTTAGCTTTCTAACGTGCCATTCCTGTTTCGGCCGGGAATGCGAAATTGGCTTTTCTTACCGTATATTTGTGCTCTTACTTAGCTTAAAAAGCTTCTTGGAGGTTTGGCGTCCATCTTTGGGATATGGCACGCCTTAAGTCTGAGCAATTAGCCACAGCTGAAAATAAATAACGAACTTACGCGCCATGACACCGTAAATTCTACCAGCGCAAGTACGGCACTTGATCTCACTTTGACGCCGCCACTAGGCTTAAGTTTAAGAACTAAAGACCCGATGACACTCGTTAAAACAAAGTTGCGTTGCCTATATATAACGGTATTGTTATATTTGTAAGTATTTTTACACAAGTCTAGTGGGTCTGGAGGGAGAGTAGTAAATATAGTAAGCGTTCGCAAAACTTCGTTGAAATTTCGTGGGCGGGAGGTTTCGCTTGCTAGAAAAAGATGTCGACTCGATACATAGTTCTAGCGAACACAACCGAACATCATTTTATTTACAGTGTATTTACATTACCGTCTTCGACGTAGCCTTCTCGGTACACTGTAAATCTTGCAGTATTTGCTACTGGAATTAATCTTGTCTCTCACGAGAAAAGCATCTCTAATTCGGATTAATCTTATCCCAGTAGAGATAAGATTAATCTCAGTAGCAAATACTGCAGTTAACTTTAATCCTTACTTGGAGAAACTTTTTACAGTGTAGCCCGGAAGTTAAGCAAATGAAGTAGAAGTTAAATGAGTTGAGGAATAACCTTGTTAATCACCAGAAATTGATTTACAGCTCATTGCCATCGTCTGCGTTGCCCTATTACGGCACTATGACTTGCACTTCGGGGGAGAACTGAATATGGCTTCATTCAGAGACAGATACCTCGTCGGAAGCATTACGATTGGTGGCATGATCTTAGTAACAGCCCCCCTCATTGTTTCCTACCTCTTTGGATCCGGTGATACATCTTATAGAGCCCCCCTGGTAAGTTGTTTCGGTCCCAGCCCCCCCCCCCCCCCCCCCCCGCTTTCCCTCGGCCCTTCTAGTATACTGAATATCGGAAAATCGAAAATAATGTATTCGTTAGGTCAGGGTACTTTAGCGTGAGTTTGAGGTCTAGTGTGAGGTTGCAGTCTACCCGACGAGCTTCTGCACTGCCGTAGAAAAGATTAAAAAGCTTAAAAACAATAATAGTTTTTATTTTAATACTGATTCATCGGGGTTTGGTAAATATTCTGAGCCTGTTTTTTCACCGTTTAATTGTCTTCCGGTGGAAAGTTCCATCAGGGTTGAAACTGAAGGTTTCAAAATTTCGCCCCAGGAGCTGTGTAAAAAGTTAAACTCAGATAAGTTCGCCAGATATTTTGAGGGCTAGAAACCCTTTAGAGCTTCTGCTTTCCAGAACATGTACTATCCACCTTTAACCCGGCATGGAGTCCGACCTGATTTCGCCTAATTTGGATCTCGAATCCAACTTCCTGTCAAGCAAAACGGTACCGTAGTGCCGTCTTGTACAGCCTATCATATTCGTTGCTAATTCATTCGGCATAAGAATAATATAGGATCCGATAGGTATCCCTGTTTTCTGCGTGACGGCTACTGGCCGTTGGAGTTTTCTTAAATAAAAATTCGTTTCTAGACACCTGGAAGGACGAGCGGAAGGAGGTCCCGTCGCGTTTCCTAGCGCTTGTTTGAAGCGCAAAGTTGTGTTACCAGAAATGCGGTATCGATTTCTAGCCCAAATGCCTGCAGTTTAATTAACAACGGGTAACGACTGCAGTTTTTCCCGAGAGAGTTCATTGTGTTCGAGCCTAACGTATTCCGAATGAAATAAACATCGTTAAAAATCCGTATTGTTTTCATGGGGTAACCCAGGGCGACTATTTGCTTTGGGACCGTACTTCCAGTCTAAGAACTTTTCCTAAATTGCTGAGATGACTCACAGTTGCATTCATTTTTAAAGCACTACTTCTTACTTAACTTTACTACTAGTACACAAACAGTTTGAAACCTAAATAGAGCTCTTTTCCGATTGAGTTTTATTAAATAAACTTATATAACTGTTAAACAGATGTTTTGGAAAATCTCGTTGCCAAATTTTGCTGGTTGTGCACGCAAAAAATTAGTAGCGTCAAAAAGCAGCTTTTGTCAGCAATCGTGACGCTTTTTTTAGTCGAGCTCTTGGAAACCCTGATTAGGCATAAGGTGATGGTCGGGTAGCGTATAGTTCCGTTGAAACCAGTTTAGAGATCAAGTTCGAGTAATTTCTTCTTTATCTGATTACATCTAAAAAATACTTTTCGGTTGCTTTGACCCGTGGTATAGGTTGACTTGTGACGTTAAATTTTAGTTAAATTAGTATACCATAAATTTCTGACGACCCAACGGTTGTGACGCATTGTCTGTACTTAATAATAATATCTGCAACTAAACTATGGTTTATTTGTAGTGAATTAGCACAGAAAATGCCAGGTACCCGTATCGGTAAAAAAAACGGGTTTCTTATATAATATTAGCTGGGAAAAACATCATTCGGTTTCTTGATCTGCGCTGATTCGACGGCGTTCAGTCATGCGTCTCCCTATACGTGCTGGGTTGCGAAGATAAGATGTCCCAAGGGCTCTTGATATGTTGGCCTCGTTTACTACAATCATCGTAAGGTCAACCCAGCACCAAGGGACTCATTACCGGTAAAATCAGTATTGATCCAAGGAAGTCCTGCATTATTACTTCCTCGTTAAGTTTACATCCACCAGTTGAATTTGCTATATTGTGACGTAACATAACCCATTTGAAATTCTTGTCAGGAGTCTCTCTACGGAATTATTTTCCTGATTCTGGGCTTAACTGCTGGATCGTTAGCGATTGAATACTACCGTGCCTTTGCAATTTATACGCCTATAGTGCGAGCTGGAATATCAATGGGAGTAAGTGAATAAGTGGTACCACGGCCTAATTAACCCACTAATGCATGATCGTCCGTACACATATAATTTCACACGCACAGCCAATTTGTTTTTCGAAGGGCCAAATTATTCCAAAATTTTTTTTTTTTCTTATAATTCTTACGCATCTGTCAGTTCTGATGTGACATTATTCATAGAAGATAGTTCAGTAAAAATAATTTTGTAAGGAAAGCTTGCCACACAATCTTCGTTTTATCGCTTCATGTGTTGCGATACATTGTTTGACGGAAGTGGACCTCCGGAACTGTAGCTGGCCTTTCCAAATATCCTGTTATGATAAGACACGAGCCGCCCTGTTGTTCAAAGCGAGAAATTACTAGTCTGGGTTTGGGTTAATTTTTTTCCAATTCGGAAGTTTTGAAACGGCAATTCACACTTTTCCTTAAAGATCAGCACTTAACACGCCTGTCCCCGACTCCTCCACTGGTAATGGTATTCTGGTGTGTTTGTCTTGCCTCGTTGTGGTTTGTGGCTTACCAAGCCCGGTAAGGACGATTTCCTGCCTCTTTTTAGGGTGAGTCACTTGCCTCCCTTGACTTGCATAGCGTCCAGAAAGATAAGCTACATGGAGGATAAATATTGTTTTTTTTTTGCTTTTTAAACTGCCGCTAAACCCTAAGATAGCCGCAAGGTAAGCGGAGTAAGCTCCTTCGATTGAGCGCTCGTGCGAATTCGCTCAATCGTGAGCGGACAAAGACAGGTAAAGGAAATAATGTTTGTTCTCCGAGTGGCTTATCTGTTCGCGCTGTAACCGACGGACCAAGATTTTTCGATCATCGATTACGATTTCGAAGCACCTTGCGGATAATGCAGCTCGCCAACAACTTTCAGTTTCTTTCCTATATTTAAGAAAAAGAATGCAAAGAACTCTTTCCAAGAAAGCACGCGAAGGTGGCAAAGGTTAATTAGAAATAAAACAGAATCAATAGCTGAATGATAGTAATAATAATCTGAATAAAAAGCCAGAGGCCGTATACATGAACAATTTATTCACTACACTGTCAAGTTTCATAACAGATTGCGCATAGCACTTTCAAGAATAACACCTTTTCACTTAGAAATAAAGTGTTGTGACCAGTTAAGTTTATACTATTTCGTGCCTAGATCTCCAACAACACCTTCAATAGGTAAAAATACTACACTGTCAGAAGTGACATAACGACAACAGAAGGATGCGCGGTTTCAACAAATAATTTTTACCAATTGAATGTGTTGTTGGAGATCTAGGCCCGAAATAGTGTAAACTTAATTGGTCATACACTTTATTTCTAAGTGAAAAGGTGTTATTCTTGAAAGTGTTATACGCTATCTGTTATGAAACTTCTGACTGTAATTGAGCAACTAAAACAAAATATAAAAAAAAACAGCTTCTATTCTCACGGAACTTCACTCCTTCATCGATAAATCTACACACTTTGCATATTTCTGTGTGCCGATGTACAATCCAAGATGTCTGGAAGCCGCAAATTACACCCAAGCAAAGACACGCTTAAATCAGAAAGCTCCCTTCGTTATGTAAAGGGCTTATCACTTCAACTGGCAGGTTCTGTTTTTGCCTACCACCTTTAAATCCCGAGTTGAAATTTTTCGCGAGTTTTCAGCTGGGAATACGAGAATCCTGCAAGTTTGAAAAAACCTAACAAAAAAATCATTGTAGTAACGGCTCTTCAAATCGCCAACGATGATCCCGAAAATCACGAGTCTGTCGTCCGCACACCTTTTAACTGTCCCGTCACATTGTTTCGCTTGCATGTAACACCTCGTCTTGCTTCGCTTACAGGAGCTTGTGTACAACATCCTTGGATTTGCCTTGTTCCTTGCTAGTGGTGGACTAGCTCTGGACTACTACCACAATTATAAAGGAAGTATGCCGGGCAACTTCGATGCCGGACTATCAATGGGGGTTTGTATTACCTTTACCACCTTAAGCGCTGGTCAGACGTGTTATTGTCCTTCACTGTAAAAATTTTCTCCGAATAAGGATGCAGTATTTGCTACTGGGATTAATATTACCTCTATTGGGATACAAATTAATCCAAATTAGAGTGTTATACCAGTTTAGCGCCCCAATCGGTTAGTTTATGTTTGTCCCGCCTCGCCTTCGCCACATCCATCACACAGATAGTCTTACCTACTAAGCAGAGAAGAGCAGCTTTCACTTTTTAAATTGCAGGAATTAAATTGAATTGAATCAGAGAGGCTTGCACCCTTTTTGTGATGGAAAAATATAATTTGCCTTATTGCAGTTCAAAGCTCCAAGCGGACTCATTTCTAGTAGCCTCCCATTAGTTGTGTGTTTTGCAGATACCATGATATCTGGTATACCACGGTCTCAAACCGTTTTGCAGTTATCTTGGTATCTGATACCACGGTCAAAAGGCGTTTTTATGGCACTTGCCCTTCGGCCAAGTGCCATATAGCGATCGCAATTTCTGTCCGTCCGTCGGTCTGTCGGTCTGTCGGTCTGTCCAGGTTTTGCTAGTTCGGGCACTTCCACATAAGCTAGGACGATAAAACTTGGCAGGCATATCAGGGACCCCAAATGATTAAGTTGGAAATAGTCACTTACCCGATCCGAGCACCGTGGGGGGAGTGGAGGGAGGGGGAATCCGGAATCTTGAGGTATTTTTAACTTTTGAACGGGTGATCGGATCTCGATGAAACTTGATATTTGGAACGACCTCATGCCTCAGACGACCCACTTAAAATCCGGACCGGATCCGGTGACTTTTGGGGGGAGCTGGAGGGGGCAACTGGAAATCTTGGGAAACGCTATGAGTGGACGGATCGAGATGAAACTTGGTGGGAAGACACCTAGCAAACACTAGATACATCATTAACATAACCGAGCCGATTCGGGCACTGTGGGGGGAGTGGAGGGAGGGGGAATCCGGAATCTTGAGGTATTTATAACTTTTGAACGGGTGATCGGATCTCGATGGAACTTGATATTTGAAAAGACCTCATGCCTCAGACGACCCACTTAAAATCCGGACCGGATCCGGTGACTTTTGGGGGGAGCTGGAGGGGGCAACCGGAAATCTTGGGAAACGCTATGAGTGGAGGGATCGAGATGAAACTTGGTGGGAAGACACCTAGCAAACACTAGATACATCATTGACATAACCGAGCCGATTCGGGCACTGTGGGGGGAGTGGAGGGAGGGGGAATCCGGAATCTTGAGGTATTTATAACTTTTGAACGGGTGATCGGATCTCGATGGAACTTGATATTTGGAAAGACTTCATGCCTCAGACGACCCACTTAAAATCTGGACCGGATCCGGTGACTTTTGGGGGGAGCTGGAGGGGGGCAACCGGAAATCTTGGGAACCGCTATGAGTGGAGGGATCGAGATGAAACTTGGTGGGAAGAGACATAGCAAACACTAGATATATCACTGACATAACCGAGCCGATTCAGGTACTGTGGGGGGAGTGGAGGGAGGGGGAATCCGGAATCTTGAGGTATTTATAACTTTTGAACGGGTGATCGGATCTCGATGGAACTTGATATTTGGAAAGACCTCGTACCTCAGACGACCCACTTAAAATCTGGACCGGATCCGGTGACTTTTGGGGGGGAGCTGCAGGGTGCAACCGGAAATCTTGGGAAACGCTATGAGTACAGGGATCGAGATGAAACTGGTGGGAAGACACCTAGCGAACACTAGATACATCATTGACATAACCGAGCCGATTCGGGCACTGTGGGGGGAGTGGAGGGAGGGGGAATCCGGAATCTTGAGGCATTTATAACTTTTGAACGGGTGATCGGATCTCGATGGAACTTGATATTTGGAAAGACCTCATTCCTCAGACGACCCACTTAAAATCCGGACCGGATCCGGTGACTTTTGGGGGGAGCTGGAGGAGGCAACCGGAAATCTTGGGAAACGCTGTGAGTGGAGGGGTCGAGATGAAACTTGGTGGGAAGACACCTAGCTAACACTAGATACATAATTGACATGACCGAGCCGATTCGGGCCCTGTCGGGGGAGTGGAGGGAGGGGGAATCCGGAATCTTGAGGCATTTATAACTTTTGAACGGGTGATCGGATCTCGATGGAACTTGATATTTGGAAAGACCTCATTCCTCAGACGACCCACTTAAAATCCGGACCGGATCCGGTGACTTTTGGGGGGAGCTGGAGGGGGCAACCGGAAATCTTGGGAAACGCTGTGAGTGGAGGGATCGAGATGAAACTTGGTGGAAAGACACCTAGCAAACACTAGATACATCATTGACATAACCGAGCCAATTCGGGCACTGTGGGGGGAGTGGAGGTAGGGGGAATCCGGAATGTTGAGGTATTTATAACTTTTGAACGGGTGACCGGATCTCGATGAAACTTGATATTTGAAAAGACCTCATGCCTCAGACGACCCACTTAAAACCCGGTTCGGATCCGGTGACTTTTGGGGGGAGCTGAAGGGGAGAACCGGAAATATTGGAAAACGCTATGAGTGGAGTGATCGAGATGAAACTTGGTGGGAAGACACCTAGCAAACACTAGATATATCATTGACATAACCGTGCCGTGCCTACTCGTAACAAGTGCCATATGAGCTCGTAGCTCTTGTTACAGTTATCGTGGTATCTGGCCAGTTATCGTCCGACCTATCTGAAAAGTCATCTCACTTAATCAACTTTTGTCAAATTGGTGGGAAAAAAGTTTTGCACTTAGTGATGTGACTGGATATCAGTTGTTGGGATCCCAAAACGTAAGTGGCGGGATACCTGTGACATCGCAAAAGTTGTCCGTCTGTCCGTCTGTGAGCGCTATAACTCGAATGGAATGGGGCGAGGATTCTTTGGGTCAGGAGTAAGGTCGAGTTCGTAGACTGGCTCTGTACCTCTACATTTAGGGGTGGGGGAGGGGGTTTAAATTAAGGGGCAAATGAAATATTTTTAAACAGACAATGTGATAGTCGATTATGGGGTAAGAAGAAATGCTGAATACGATGGTGAAAACCATTTTGTCATCGGACAAGTAGTTCGCCCGGAACCCTGTGTTATAAGTTTTATTTAAAGTTGATTAGATATTCGATTTACGGGTAAGAAGACATGGTGAACACGATGGTGAAAACCATTTTTGCGCCGGACAAGTAGTTAGCCCGGAATCCGGCCAAAACCGGAAAGTCCGTTAAAAGTAACAGTTTTATTTGAAGTTCATTAGATGTTCGATTTAGAGGTAGGAGGACAGTAGGAGGACCCAGACATATAGTTCGACCGGAACCCGGCTGGAGCCAGAAAATTTGTTATAAGTTAAATTTTTATTTGAGACTGATTAGATATTCAAAATTGGGGAAGAAAAGATACGCTGAGGCCGTTTTTGAGGCTTTCTTTTTTCGCCTGACATGTAGTTTCGGAATTCTGCCGAAACCGGGAAATTGTCAGAAGTGGCAGGAAGTTTCGTCAAATCAGATATGACTTATAAGGGTAAACACACATGCTGAATCTATCTCTGAACTTGGTTTTCTCAGATGATTAGCTATTTGGCCTTGATCTGTTTCCGAATTTTAATAGCAAAAATGTTCAAGGAGTCCGGCGAAGACTGGACCTGGCGAAGACAAGACCCAATTGTCTGGATCAAATATTGAGTTTTTGGGATCCCATCGAAACCTTTGGTCTTGTTCTTTTGGGATGGCAGCGAAAAGCGCAATTTCGGCTATTGTCGTTTTTGCAGAACAACCGTATATCAGATGCCATTGTAACTGCGAAAACGACTAAATGCAGATCCAGCTACCGTGGTAGCAGATACCATGGTATCTGCACAAAAGCAACTGTTGCCTCACTATAAACAATTATTACATAGAGATAGTTAAAATGCGGATCCGCGAGGTAATGAGCAGAATTTAATGCATTACAGTTTATACTGCGAAGACGGTGTAAAACCATTGTTTGGGAAGCACATTGCAGATTTTCTACTCATAAATGAATGAATGAATTGTTTCATGATTTAGCCTTACGGAACGACACTAAACATCTAAAATAAAGTACAAATCATTTTGTTTTTCAAATTTTGAAACGTTAGAAATGCTGTGTTGGAATATACAAGGAAGACCAAACGTTTGGATTTTGAATTATAATCTGTTTAAAAAATATGTTTGATAGTTTTCTACCCGTTAACTTGTGGATCAGTTTTGCTCGCAGACGTTGACGATGAGAAAATGGGAGGCTTAGAAACTGATCCGCTTGAAGCGCTGATGTCGAACTGAACACAGATCGAGTTTTGTTAACTGTGATGATGGTGTAGATCTTTGGGGGGCTAATATGAAACAAAACCACATGGCGGCTTTGAACTAGATATAGAGATAAATAGGAGACGAAGCAGTTCCAAGTTCGCTGCTCCTGAATTGCAGTTAAAACGACAGTCTGACCTGGGCTTCGAGTAGTTTGGTTTTCCCTTAGATGCCTGCGATGTGTCAGCGACATCGCTTCCCCGTAAGCTCAAACCGCGAATATCTAGTTTCGCTCCTAGGTCTTTTTTTCAGTTCCCGCTTTAGTTAAAAAATTTCCCGTTTTGAAAAACTCACATGTGTGAAAAAAACGACAACGCAGCTGCCGCGAAACGCGAGAAAGAGTGGAATCGTCGTGCGACTAGTGTACGAAGAAGGAGCAGTTTACAGAGTTGCCGCAAATGCCGCACGATAGTGTCAGTTGTCACTCTTGTCCTACGTAGGACAAGAAAACCACCTATTCCAGATTACATTCAAACCTGTTATTTTTGCAGCCGGGATTCCGACAAGAATCGACTATTTCACGTTTTTCGTGAAATAGTCGATGCGTCGTTTTCTCAGAGGAGGTTCTGGCCAAAATTGACCATTTCAGGTTTTTTCGAAAAAAAAATTTCACTACCAAAAGTCACTCTCTAAATGTTTGTGATGTGGCAACGCTGCCAGTTTTAAGTTCACCGCTGTCTGGTTCTAACATCTTCTTTTCTTTAGGCACTGTTGATCATCAACGCTTTCTTCTACTTACTGGACGCCGTGCTAGCCTTTCAGAATACCTACGGCACGAAATGAACGGGATACCGGAATGAGCTTCCTACGAAATAGTTCTATAATTTTTATTTGAATAAGACCGGAAGGTGCGCGCTCCTTTTTGTGAAATATGTATATATTTTTTCTACTTCTGTTAAGTTGTATTAAACATGTGATGACCTGAAATGACGATTTGATGCGAGTGGCGTTTAAAAGTAGTCGCCATGCCCATTGTCCCTTCCAACCTCCTTCTTTCCAACCGATTTTCAAGAATCAACTTTTCAACCTCAAACTCCTTGTCACCTATCAAGTTCCACACAAATCTGAGCGGTTTTCTGGGAACTTCCAGGAGCTCGCCCCCACCGTGGTCGGATCATAAAATTATGTCGTCTAGGGCATGTGATCCCTCCAACTCCGCATCCCAAGTTTCATTCAAATCGCTCTGGACTGCCCCGTACGAGAGTCGCAACATTTCCGGGACTCACCTTGACGCCCCCCACTGTGGCTGAAAATGACTTGGAAACAAACGTTGCATCTCTGCAAATTTCCAGTTCCCGTTCCAGCCTCTACTATGGTCGGATCCGACCCAGACGCCAAATAACAAATCAAGGCCGCATAAACTTGCATCCTATTCTGTCCATCCGTGTTTATTGTACATGTCAAAAAGTTTCAGGCCCACCCCCTCCAACCGTCCCAATCGTATCCGCATGTGGTTCGGACGCATTGTTTGCTTGCCTAGGTCATCAGTTTTTATGGCACTTGCCATTCGGCCAAGTGCCTTTTAGCGATTTTAATTTCTGTCCGTCAGTCGATCCCGGTTTTGCTAGTTCGGGCACTTCCAGGTAAGCTAGGACGATGAAACTTGGCAGGCATAGCAGGGACCGAACCAGATAAAATTAGAAATAGTCGCTGCCCCGATCAGACTATCTGGAGGGGAGGCGAGGGAGGGGGAATCCGGAAAAATTAGGAAAAACCAGATATTTTTAGCTTACGAACGGGTGATCGGATCTTAATGAAACTTGATATCTGGAAGGAACTCGTGTCTCGGACGTTCTATTTTAAATTCAGACCGGATCCAGTGACACTGGAGGAGGAAACCGGAAATCTTGGATATCCGGATGAAACTTGGTGGAAAGAACAAGCACAACTCCTAGATACGTAATTGACATAACCGGAACATATCCACTCACTTTGGGGGGAGGTGGTCCGAATTTCTAGTGATCCAGCGATTTTGGGGATTCCTGATGTGGTAGAACGTTGAAAATTGGTAGACATGTCAGGGACCCCACGAGATTAGACAGTAAATAGTTACTTCCCCGATCCGACCATCTGGGGGGAGGGGAGGGAGGGGAAACCGAAAAATTGAGGTATTTTGAGCTTGCGAACGGGTGATCGGTTCTTGATGAAAGTCGATATTTAGGATGACCTCATAGTCTCAAAGACCGGATCTGATGACACTAGTGGGATGAAACTTGGTGGGAAGAACAAGCACAAGTCCTAGATACGGCACTGGATACCACCTAGATACGGGCACTGTGGGGGAGTTGGGGGGGGGGTCCAGACTTCTAGCGATCCCGCGAGGTCGGTATACTTCCTGATGTGCTAGTACGACGTAGCTTGGCAGGTATGTCAATGATCCGAAAAGATTGACTTGAGAATAGTCGTTTCCCCGATCCGACCATCGTGGGGGGAAGCCGGAATCTAGTGGCATGCATAACTTTTGAGCGGGTGATCGGATTTGAATGAAACTTGCCAGGTGGAAGAGCTGTCGCCTCAGATGTTCTGTGTCAAGTTCGGGTCGGGTCAGATACTGTAGGGGGATGGGGGGGGACTTAATGGAGAGAACAAGCATTAGGCCTAGATCTGAAATTGACGGAGCCAGATGGTTTCGGGGCTCTGTGGGCAGTTGGAGGGGATTTCCCGGAATTCCGGTAGTTTGCAGTCATATTACTGACCCCTACTTAATTGACTTAAGAACCTGACACAACATACCCCCGGAAACTTCCGCTCCTAGATCCGAGCATTTTTGGGGGAGCGAGGGAAGGGAAATTGACTTTCTGCAGATTGCGAACGAGTGGTCTGATTCGAGTGAATCTTGATGAGTGATAAGAATCGATGACCGACACATGTAAAACATGCGTTCGAACTACACGCTACACCCGGGGCGGATTCGGCCAAGGTAGGGGGGGGGGGGCGGGTACCGGAAATTTGCAGATAGGCAATGCTCAGGGGGAGGGATTAAGAGATACGACATTTATGTTTCCAAGTCCTCTTCGGCTACAGTGGGGGGAGTAGGACGGAGATTGCCGGAAACTTTGAGGCTCGCATAGGGATCAAGCGAGTGCATCAGTTTAAATGAAACTTGGAATGTAGAGAGAGCATATACCCTAGATGACATATTTTAAGGTTCGAACCGGGTCCGACAACGGTGGGGGGGGGGGGGGCCGGAATTTTCCAAACATGCTCGGATTCGAGCGAAACTTGATAGATGGAGTACAAGAATATGCTTTCGATGATATATTTTTTAGTCCGAACCAGATTCGGCCACGGTTTGGGGAGATGGAAGGAGTACCGGAAATCGTATAGCACGTCTAGGGATCAAACGAGTGGATTTGTTGGGCAGAAAATTGGAAGTTTGAACAGTCATGCGCATTTGCTACAGACAATCCGAGTTGATCCCGGAACTGCTTAGAACTGAGTGGAACTAAACATCCTATTTCTATTTCCGAACCGCATTTTTGGATGGCGGGTGTATTTTGTGACGTTCTCATCTACTTTTTTGTACCGCTTACTCGTAAAAAGTGCCATATGAGCTCGTGGGTCTTCTTATCACCCGTAAAGTTTCACTCAAATCGGAACACACGCTAGCAGTTTACGGAAGCCAGTGATTTCCGGATTCCCCTTCCCTCAGTTCCACAAAGACAGTCGGATACAGGAACACAAGTTTTCCTAGGGCATTATGTCGAGTCCTTACGTCACTTTTTCGCCTGCGTCCTTGGAATATATCGAACTATCGTAACTGGTGATCACAGGAATTCCGGGAAACACCCCACGTATCAGGGCTAATGCTTGCTCTTCCCACCAAGTTCCGTCCCAATCCCTCGACTCTAAGCGTGTCACGAGAATTCTGGTACCCCCTCCCCCCCCCCCCCGACCAGTACGATAGTTCTTTCCACTTCCCAAGTTTCATTTGAATGAATTAAGGGTTTATTAAAAACAAGACCAAAGGTTTCGATGGGATCCCAAAAATTCAATATCTGATCCAGACAACTGGGTCTTGTCTTAGCCAGATCCAGTCTTCGCCAGACTCCTTGAACATTTTTACAATTAAAATTCAGAAACAGATTAAGGCCAAATAGCTAATCACCTGAGAAAACCAAGTTCAGATTTGGATTCAGCATGTGTGTTTACCCCTATAAGTCATATCTTACCTTACCTTAGACCTTAGATCCTCCTGTGCCACCAGAGGCACCCAGGGCATCCACGAATAGGCGCCAGTCTTCCCTCTGGTGGGCTGCCGCCAGGACATCTTCCCACTCAGGTTGCAGACTTGCGTGGACGTTTGCAAGGTCCCTCTGGTAGGTGCGACGGATCGTATTTCTCGGTCGTCCCCTTCGACGTCTTCCTTTTGGTTGCCAATGGAAGATGTTGTTTGGCAACCTGGATTCGTCCATGCGAAGGACGTGGCCCAAGTATCGCCATCTTCTTTTTCGGATAACGTCTGTTATCAGCGGCTGACCAGTGAGACGGCGTACCTCCTGGTTCGATACTCGCTGCTGCCAAGTTATGTTGAGGATTCTCCGGAGACAATTCGTCTCGAAGGCAAGAATCCTCTTCTCCTGCTGCATGTTGAGCTTCCAACATTCACTGTGACACAGCAGAATGGACAGGACATTACTGTTCAGCAGGCGCAGCTTCAGCTTTGTGGAGTATTTCCTGGATCTCCAGACGGGTCTCAAGCGGTTGAAGGCTCCGCTTGCTTGGCCAATGCGAAGTTGAATTTCTCTGGCGTTTGAGCCGTCCTTTTCCACGGTGCTTCCTAAGTATCTGAATTCCAGGACTTGCTCGATGTCCTTTCCCGCACATCTCAGATTTAAAGGGGAGTCGCTGGTTGCCATGCTCTTTGTTTTGTCGGAGTTAATCCGGAGACCCAACTGGCTGGCTTTCTCTTCGATTGTGTTCATCAACTCCTGTAGCCTTGTCTTACTGGATTCCAGGAGTCCAACGTCATCGGCGAAATCAAGGTCAGCGAGGCGTCGGTTGTTGGAAAGCTCGATTCCGTAGCCAGTGCAGTCCCGTAGGATGAAGTCCATGACAAGAACGAAGAGGAATGGGGAAAGAACACACCCTTGCTTGACTCCGGACATTATGCGAAAGTATCTGGTGTTGCCGTCTTCTAGTCGCACGCAGCACTCCGTGTCCTCGTATAGGGCCATGATGAGCGCCACAAGTTTCGGCGGGATTCCGTGGAAACCGAGGATCTTCCATAACGTATTGCGGTCTATGGAGTCGAAAGCTTTCTCGAAGTCGATGAAAGCCATGTAGATCTTTTGGTTCCATTCGTTGGACTCCTCTATGATCATGCGCAGGACGTATACTAGGTCAGCACATGACCTTTTGGGTCGGAAACTATGCTGTTCTTCTCGTAGGTGCTCATCGATCGCTGTTTGGATGCGTCTCAGTATGACATGAGCGAAGAGTTTTCCCGGAATGGACATCAGACTTATGCCTCTGTAGTTGTCGCATTTCATGGCATCACCCTTTTTGAAGAGTTTGATGAGGGTGCTCTTCGTCCAGTCCACTGGTACTCTTGCCGTCGTCCATATTGTTGCGAAAAGAAGAAGCCAAATACCCATGCAGTCGGTCAACGAAGTCTTTATCATCTCGGCGGATATGAGATCGTCTCCTGTCGCTTTTCCATTCTTCAGTTTTTGCGATGCTGCTTTGACCTCTTCAGCTGATGGGGGGTCTTCGCTTATTTGTAGGGTTAGGAATGGAGTTTCGGGTATAGCAGGGGGATCAGCAGGGCTGGGTCGATTTAGGATTCTTTCGAAGTGCTGTACCCAGACTTCGGCGACAGCTTCAGTTTCGGACACCAAATTGCCCTGTTCGTCCTTGATGGCGCTGTTGGAGTTCTTCTTTTTGCTAATTATTTCGTTTGTGAGTCTATACACCGTCCTGGAGTCGCCCCTCTTTGCAGCCTTTTCAGCCAATTGGGCTTTGTTGTCTGTGTGGGTCCGCCTATCTGACCTTGCGCTCTTTTTCACCTCCTTGTCCTTGGCCTGGTACAGGTGATTCTTCGTGATGTCGGAGGTTTCGGTGCCTTTTGACAGAAGATCCTGTTTTAGTTGACGACGTTCCTCGAAGAGATCCCAAGTCCGGGGGGAGATCCACTGATCTTTCGCACAAGGTTTTCGACCGAGTACTTCGGAGGCCGTGCGTTCGAAAGTGTCCTTAATAGAGGTCCACAGCGACTCTCCTGTCTCACCTAGGGTGAGATCGAGAGCTTCGAACCTGTTTCTGAGGCCTAGGCGAAATTCGGCTTTTGTCGGGATTTCAGACAGCTTCTCCGAGTTGTAAGGCCGTTGATTTTCGGTCTTGCGAGGCTTCGACTTCAACTTCAAGGCCACTTTGGCTACCACAAGTGCATGGTCACTGTATACGTCGGCTCCTCTGAAAGTCCTGACATCGCTTAGGCTTGATCTGAACTTCCGGCTTATAAGGAAATGGTCTATTTGGTTGTGGGTTTTACCATCCGGGGAGTTCCACGTGTGCATATGAATCCGCTTGTGAGGAAACTGGGTCCCTCCAACAATCAGGTCGTTCGTCAGCGCAAAATCCACAAGCAGGGCACCATTTTCGTTTAGGTCACTGAGTCCATACGGGCCCAGAACTTCTGGACAGTAAGACCTGTCGGACCCGACTTTTGCGTTGAAATCACCAACGAAGCAGGTAACGTCGTGACGTGGGATGTCTTTGGCTACGGCCTGGAGAGTGTTGTAGAATTCTTCCTTGGTGCTGTCGTCTGCTTCGTTGGTTGGGGCATAGCAGACTACCACAGAGAGTTTGGCGTGGGCCCCTACAAAGCGAGCCCAAAGAATTCTCTCGTTTACCGGTTTCCATGTCAGAAGCGCATTGGACGCTTGCTTGGATAGCAGAAGAGCTACGCCTGCTTCCCTTCTTTTTTCGGGTCCACTATAGATGATTGTTTGGCCGAGGGCATTCAGTCTCTCTAAGCCATTGCCTGTCCATCGCGATTCTGAGATTGCCAACAAATCAAGCCGGTAGCGTGACATTTCTTTTAACACCTGTTCAGTTTTTGAGAGTTGTGACATGGTTCTGACGTTCCAAAATCCGATTTTCAGGGGTACGTTTGCTTTCATAAATCGTGTCCGGGGGCGGTCCATTTTCGTTTTCGTTTGAAATCGTGTCCGGGGATGGTCCATGTTCGTCGTCATTTATCAGAGAGCTTCGTTCAACAAAGCTTCGGAAAACAAGCAAACTATTTCGGGGATGTTTCAATTGCAGGATGTTTTCAGCGCGGACGCTTCTGAGAGGAACTTGCAAAGTTTCTGCTCACCCTCCTCCTTTATCCAGGCTTGGGACTGGCTGCATGTATGCAGGCGGAGTTAAAACTTGACGAAAACTGACGAAAACTTCCTGCCACTTCTGCCAATTTCCCGGTTCCGACCGAACTCCAGAACTACTTGTCCGGCGAAAAAAGAAAGCTCAAAGACGAAATCAGGGTATATTCTTTCCCCAGTAATGAACATCTAATCAACTTCAAATAGAAATTTAGCTTATAACAAATTTTCCGATTCCAGCCGGATTCCGGTCGAACTATATGTCCGGGTAAAATACGATTGTCACACAGGGACTCAGCATCTCTTCTTACCCCTAAATCGCTTATCTAATCAACTAGAAATAAAACTTTGACTTCCAACAGTTTTCCGGTTTTGGCCGGATTCCGGACGAACTACATGTCCGGGTAGAAACTTGTTTTCACATAAGTGTTCAGCATGTCTTCTTGCCCTAAATCAAACATCTAATCAACTCCAAACAAAACTTTTAATTTTGACAAACTTTCCGGTTTGGGCCGGATTCCGGTCGAAATACTTGTCCGTCGAGAAAATAGTTTTCACCGTCGTCTTCAGCATGTCTCCCTACCTCTAAATCGAACATTTAATCAACTTCAAATAAAACTTTTACTTTCAGCAAACTTTCCGGTTTGGGCCGGATTCCGGGCGAAATAGTTGTCCATCGAGAAAACAGTTTTCACCATCGTCTTCAGCATGTCTTCCTACCCCTAAATCGAACATCTAATCAGTTTCAAATAAAACTTTTACTTTCAACAAACTTTCCGGTTTGGGCCGGATTCCGGGCGAAATACTTGTCCGTCGAGAAAATAATTTACACCATCGTCTTCAGCATGTCTTCCTACCTCTAAATCGAACATCTAATCAACTTCAAATAAAACTTGTACTTTCGACAAACTTTCCGGTTTTGGTCGGATTCCGGGCGAACTACATGTCCGACGACAAAATGGTTTTCACCATCGTGTTCAGCATGTCTTCTTACCCCATAATCGACTATCATATTAGCTGTTTCAAAATATTTTGTTTGTCCCTTAATTTGAATCCCCTCCCCCACCCCTAAATGTAGAGCTACAAAGCCCATCTACGAACTTGACTGGTCCGACGACCCAACGAACCCTCACACCAAGTTTCATCAAAATATCTCATTCCCTTCGAGAGTTATCGTACTTACAGACGGACGGACGGACGGACGGACGGACGGACAGACGGACAACTTTTGCGATGTCATAGGTATCCCTCCACTTACGTTTTGGGATCCCAAAAAACTGGAATCTTCAATGCTCAGAGGCGAACTGGGCACTCCTCTCCCCCCCCCCCCCCCGTGATTGTTGGATCGGGGAAACGATTTTTCTCAAGTCAGTCTGTTCGGGTCCTGATACGCATTCAAATTTTCATTGCTCTACCACATCGGGAAGTACCGAACTTGGGGATCACCAGAATCCTGATCCCCAACTCCCCCATACTGTCCGAATCCCGAGTCTGGTCCGATCATGTTAACGATGTATCTAGGACCTGTGCTTGTTCTTCCCACCAAAGTTGCATCCCGATGGCTCCACACTCAGCGTTTCCCAAGATCTCCCGTTACCCCTCCATCTCCCCCGGCCCGGTGTTAAAGTGGGTCGTATGCCGTCTTTCCAAATATCAAGTTTCATTAAGATTCGATCACCCTTGTAAAAACTTCAAGATTCCGCATTCCCCCTCCCTCCACTCCCCCTCGATGCTAGGATCGGGGGAAAGGACTATTAACAACTTAAGCTTTTGTGATCCCTGATATGCCTGCCAAGTGTCATCGTCCTAGCTTAACTGGAAGTGCCCGAACTAGCAAAACCTGGACAGACCGACGGACGGACAGAAACTGCGATCGCTGTATGGAACTTGGCCGATGGGCAAGTGCCATATAAAACGGTCAAATACTCTCGATACCCGTCCCCGCGGAAAATGAGCCGCGTGACAGGAAAGAGCCAGAAAGTCATGATAGCAAAGGTCGTTGATTGGTTCACACAGGATCTGTTAATTTTGAGGGTTCGTTTGAGTGACTCTCTTGTTCTTCCCAAGGTTCACTGGTGCGTCTCGGACTTAGTCACATAGAGTGTTAGCGCAAAAGACCGAGGCAGAAAACGCGACTATGTTATTTGACCAGACGAACGAGGTCTTTAAGGCCCATTCACAACGGGTTTTAGCTAATATTCGGTACCAGCCAGTTCCGGCCTAGCCTAGATAGGCCTAGACCTAGACCCGACCTAGAATTAGCTGGGTTTCTGCCGTTCGCAATACTCTTGATGACTTGCTGATGCAAAAATCCCCGGCCTCTCTGGGTAGCTAGCGGAAGAAAGGCAGAAGAAGTGTCAAAGCAGCGCCCAAAGATCGCGGTGATTGATTGACACAGGATTTGAGTCGTTGAGTTTGAGTCATACGGACACGCTTACTCCTTCTTCCTGAGGATCACTGGCGTATTTTTGGATATATAGAGTATTGATATTGGTCCCAGTTTCGGGTACCAGCTAGTCTCGCACCCAAGTTGAAATCAGTTCAACTTTTCAGTAGAATAGCCAATCAGATTACTTATGGGAATACTGAGGAATATTCCGATTGGCTAATGCCGAAGCACGTCAGATAGAGTACAATGACCTGAATTCACTGTTCACTGTTTTCGAGTGCTCTGAACCAAAATAATCCAAAACACGCGACCGAGCCGTATACACTTTAAGTGAGTGCAATATCGATTAAGCGCATCAGAAAGCCGCTGCCAGAAATCTGATGCGTTTACACGTTCCAGTTTTTAGTGGAGTGTTCCTTGGAACAAACCACTATTGCGAGCGCTGTAGCAGTTTTCAGCTTTCGGTTTTCACCATATTTTGTGGAGCTCATAACTCGTGAACGAGTGCAAGTATCAAGTTCAAACTTGGTACACTTGTGGGTATTGGGGTCTAGTTGTGCCTTTTGGGGGTCCCACCCCCACACCCAACCGGTTCAGGGGCAAATGGGCCCAGATTGCTCAGTGAATAATGTTCATAACTTGACCAGAACTAGACATAAGACGATGAAATTTCTTGGACGTGTACCTCCTAGTGCTGGGAAATTGCTTTTAAAGTTGCACCTCCCCCAGCCACACCGTACATGGGCAACTGGGACCAGATTGCCCAGAAGTAAGGTTCGTTACCCTTGCCAGGAATCAACAGGTATCAAGTTGAAACTTGGTAGGATTGTGAGCATTGGGGTCTCTTTTTAGTTGTTGCGGGTCCCAAACACCAACCCCACTTGGTTCAGGAGCAATTGGGACCAGATTGCCCATTTTTTAATGTTTTTAATTTGACAATAAGTGGAGATAAGGCGATGAAATTCCTTTGTGCTTTCGGATCATACGGACCGGGGAGAGTTGAACCACTCCCACACTCCCCGTTCACGGGCAAGTGGGCCCAAAATCGCCATGAAAAAAGCTTTTGACCAGTGACTGAAATCAAACTCGTATACTTGAGGAAAAAAGGTGTAAATACGCATTCTGATGGGTCCCGACCCCCCCCCCTTCCGTTCATGGGCAGCTGGGCCCAGATTTCCCATGAGTTAAGTTCGTCTATGACTCTTGTATATTTGGGGAGAATTATCTATGGATGAGGATTTGGTGTAACATCAACAAATAAGACGACGTGTCGTACTTTAATCCGAGCTTTAATCTTTAATGAACAGATGGAAACTGGACTGTTTTGTCATATGATCAATGATATGCCGTACTTAATGAATTGTGACAAAGGGGCATTAGTCTGCTATGAATTGGTTTACTGCACTTGTTATTACCTTGCTAATGAACAAAAGGTTTAAAGGGTGGGATTGGCAGGCAGACCATGTTCGAAGAAATGTTATTCTTGCAAGATCTTCAATATTTCTGTGGATTTGTACTGGCGGTTTGTTTACATTTAAAGCTTTTAAAGGGGGGTGAGTACAAGGTTATTTCAATACTTGTTTGGTTATTGGGGAAGAGAAATTTCCTGGTTCTAAAGCTGTTTATATATTATGTGATAAACATTTTAATTTTACGTCTGAGCTCTTGCGCAATTGTTGGGATCCCAAAACGTAAGTGGAGGGGTACCTATGACATCGCAAAAGTTGTCTGTCTGTCAGCACGATAACTCCCGAAGGGAATGAGATATTTTGATGAAATTTGGTGTGAGGATTCTTTGGGTCAAGGGAAATGTCGAATTCGTAGATGGGCTCTGTAACCCTATATTTAGGGGGGGGGGGGGAGGGGGTTCAAATTTAGGAGCAAACAAAATATTCTTAAACAGCTAATGAGATAGTCGATTAAGGAGAAAGAAGACATGCTGATCACGATTATGAAAGCCAATTTTTCGCCGGACAAGTAGTTAACCCGGCATCCGGCCAAAGCCGGAAAATTTGTTAAATGTAAAAGTTATACTTGAAGTTGGTTAGATGTTCGACTTAGGGGAAGAAGACATGCTGAACACGTATGTGAAAATCGTTTTTCTACCCGGAAAAGTAGCTAGCTCGGAATCCGGCCAAAACCGGAAAATTTGTTCAAAGAAAAAGTTTTATTCGAATTTTATAGAATTCGTTTTTGAGCTTTTACTTTTTTGCCAGATAAGTAGCTCGATGACCGAAACCGGAAATTTGGCAGAAGTAAGGCAGGTAGTCTCGATCAATTTCGTCAATGTATTTATATGACTTACAGGCAGGGGCGTCACGACCCCCCCCCCCCCCCCCCCCCCCCCCCCCCAATGCTGTCCGCCAGTCGGTAAAAAAAATAACCGAGTCGGCGCGAAGTGCCGCGACTTTTCGTCAAAGCAGTCGATTTTGTTCATGAAAACAGTCGGTTTTTCTGAAAATTGGTCGATTTTTCGTCAAAATAGTCGTTTTTTCTGAAAATCAGTGGATTTTTTCTGAGAATCAGTCGATTTTTTTCAAAACTGTCATTTTTTGTTCTTGAAAACAGTTGTTTTTTTCTGCAGAAACAGTCGGTAAAAATAATCAGCCAGTTGGTAAATGTCTCGCCCCCCCCCCCCCAAACATTTCGGCTGGTGACGCCTCTGCTTACAGGTTTAGAGGTAAACACACATGCTGAATCCATATCTGAACTTGGTGTTCTCAGATGACTGGCTAAAGAAAAAATGTTCAAGGAGTCTGGCGAAGACAAGACCCAACGGTCTGGATCAAATAATACATTTTTTGGATTCCATCGAAACCTATGTTGTTGTTCCGATCGGATCTCTGCAGCTTCGTCGTACACTTTTCTACATGCGACTGATGATGGAGTCAAAAATACTGGTAGGAAGTCCACCCCACGAGCACCCATACTTAATTATCTGCCATTAGAGGGCGATTCCGTTGGTCACGAAAGATCAGTCAACTGCACCAAGGCATCACAAAAGAAGGACCACCCAAAAGCCCGTCCAATCAGAGGGGTCAAAATCTGCGAAAAACAAAATGATTTTACAAAATTATGACAGGCAGTTCTGAAAAGTTGATTTTAAGAAGGTCTCTTACCAAACTTTGACATTTTTGAGCCGAGATAATAGTTGCGTTTTTGTTCAGCTTCTGCCTTTCCCTTTTCAGCTTTGGCTTTTTATCGTTTTCAGGCCTTTTTTAACAGTCTCGCGTTTTCGCAAGTTGCCGTTACTACCAAGGACTTTTCACTTTTCTCGGATGAAAACGCTATTTTGACAAATGCCATTTTATTTGTATTTTACTTGCACTTCAAATTTTTCATCTTTAAAATCCGAGACAGTCTCGAAATACTGATTTTCACTTTGAATCATATTCCTCTTTTATTGGATTTTGGGTTAAACTGGCTAAAGTAGCGAGGCAAAAAGCCAAAAGGAGAGCGTAACTTGGTGACCTACCAAGTTTGCCTTTTTGGGATCCCAAAACGTAAGTGGAGGGATACCTATGACATCGCAAAAGTTGTCCGTCTGTCCGTCCGTCCGTCCGTCCGTCCGTCTGTAAGCACGATAACTCTCGAAGGGAATGAGATATTTGATGAAACTTGGTGAGAAGGTTCGTTGGGTCGTCGGACCAGTCAAGTTCGTAGATGGGCTTTGTAGCTCTACATTTAGGGGTGGGGGAGGGGATTGAAATTAAGGGACAAACAAAATATTTTGAAACAGCTAATGTGATAGTCGATTATGGGGTAAGAAGACATGCTGAACACGATGGTGAAAACCATTTTGTCATCGGACAAGTAGTTCGCCCGGAATCCGGCCAAAACCGGAAAGTTTGTTGAAAGTAAAAGTTTTATTTGAAGTTGATTAGATGTTCGATTTAGGGGTAGGAAAACATGCTGAAGACGATGGTGAAAATTATTTTATCGACGGACAAGTATTTCGCCCGGAATCCGGCCCAAGCCGGAAAGTTTGTTGAAAGTAAAAGTTTTATTTGAAATTGATTAGATGTCCGATTTAGGGGTAGGAAGACATGCTGAAGACAATGTTGAAAATTATTTTCTCGATGGACAAGTATTTCGCCCGGAATCCGGCCCAAACCGGAAAGCTTGTTGAAAGTAAAAGTTTTATTTGAAGTTGATTAAATGTTCGATTTAGAGGTAGGGAGACATGCTGAAGACGATGGTGAAAACTATTTTCTCGACGGACAAGTATTTCGACCGGAATCCGGCCCAAACCGGAAAGTTTGTCAAAATTAAAAGTTTAATTTGGAGTTGATTGGATGTTCGATTTAGGGCAAGAAGACATGCTGAACACTTATGTGAAAACAAGTTTCTACCCGGACATGTAGTTCGTCCGGAATCCGGCCAAAACCGGAAAACTGTTGGAAGTCAAAGTTTTATTTCTAGTTGATTAGATAAGCGATTTAGGGGTAAGAAGAGATGCTGAGTTCCTGTGTGACAATCGTATTTTACCCGGACATATAGTTCGACCGGAATCCGGCTGGAATCGGAAAATTTGTTATAAGCTAAATTTCTAGTTGAAGTTGATTAGATGTTCATTACTGGGGAAAGAAGATACCCTGATTTCGTCTTTGAGCATTCTTTTTTCGCCGGACAAGTAGTTCTGGAGTTCGGCCGGAACCGGGAAATTGGCAGAAGTGGCAGGAAGTTTTCGTCAAAACAGATATGACGTAAACACACATGCTGAATCCAAATCTGAAATTGGTTTTCTCAGGTGATTAGCTATTTGTCCTTAATCTGTTTCTGAATTTTAATTGTAAAAATGTCCAAGGAGTCTGGCGAAGACTGGATCTGGCTAAGACAAGACCCAGTTGTCTGGATCAGATATTGAATTTTTGGGATCCCATCGAAACCTTTGGTCTTGTTGCAAAAAGCCGAGTGAAAAGGCGAAAGTAGGCGTTTGCCTTTTTGACAAAAACGGGAAATTGTCAAACAGTGCTTAGGACCATTTTACGAGAACGCAAAGTAAAAAGCCGTCGAAAAGGCGAGTGAACAGTCGACCTGAGGGAAGCTGCTTCCCCTTCGCGACATGACGCCCATGCTCCCTCCCATTCCTCTCCCTGAGCAATATTCTTCAGCCAATCATAGAGCCTTTTTTCCTAGAACTGATAAAACTCCCATGATTAACAGCTGTACATTTTTTCTGCAAAAACCTATCACCAGCCAACATTACTACATTTCAACCCTTTAGAACTGATGTCACCTTCGCCTTCCCAGATGTCTTCCGCAGAGTGAAGCCAACCCTTCCAGATTTTCATGATAATAATGACAGCTAATTTTGGCATTCTTCAGCATTTCCTAGATGTCCCCTTCGCACTTCAGACACATCTTACATCCCAGTCACGACTGTCAATCACTTTCTATTTTCTTCCTACATTTGCATATTTGCCGTTCCTTTCGAACGCGTTGCCTCTACTGCACCTTCCAGACATCCGGAAACTCTGGTGTCCAGCCTTGACGGGGGGTTCCCAAGACCACCACGTTCTTTTTGCCCACTCTCACAAGTGTCTACGCTCATAATGCCAACGATCCAGAATGCCCACGACTCAAAATGCCCACAGTATCTGCCAGACAGTACTGTCCTGCCGACAGTTCGATCTGTCGGCATTTTGAACCCGGACGATTTTAGCTATCCTGTGAGCGTTTTAAATTGCCCTATCTTTGTTGATAGTAACTATTGTCTTTTTGACGCTCTGATCGTGATAAAAAAAAAAGAAGTAAAACCACAATTCGTCAAAAAAGGGTAGCCTACGGAACTTTTGGAACCTTGGGGTACGCAACATTTTTGAACCTGATTAGGGCCGCGCGGTACGGAAAAGGTTGGTAACCACACTGCTAGAGAACCCCTGACCAGTGGAAATGGGATTCTGGATATTGCAACACTGTCATTGTGTGGTTCCCAAAACCACCACGATCTTTTGGCTCACTGCCCAATGCACAATGCCCACGGTTCAAAATGCCCACGACTCAAAATGTTCAGGACTAAAAATGCCCATAGTTAAGGTAGAAAAGCCAAAATCATCCGAAATGCGGGCGGCTCAAAATGCTGACAGTTAAAAAATGGTCACAGGCGAGGCTAATTTCGTCTTGGTTCAAAATGCCGACGGCTTTAACTTCCCACAGGGGAGACTGTCCTGGGTCAAAAATTTATCCTGGGACAGCGGACTATGATATTATAAGGGAAAAGGTTGGCTAAGTGCAAGTTCTACCTTTCTACCCAAAACTTGGAATCAGCATTACAATGACGGACCTCGGACCACCACTCACGTTGAGGCCTGGCACCGAGTGGACGCAGAAGCCGAGGAACGATCCGAAAAGAGTGAAGAGACCAGCCAGTTAAACATCATAAAGAAAAGTTCCGAGGGGGTTCCTTATCATGCAGAGAGGGGCCTTCTCATGGAAGCACAGCGCTTTCGCGACATCTATATTGTACCAGTATTATAATACAACTGCGATAATACCAGTTCAACATACGATATTGTCATTCTTATACTCGGTCTACTCCTCCCGTTGCTCACTCACCCTTAATTCAAGTTTACTACCGACTGAACGCCTCAAATAATCCAACGCACTCTGAACCGTGAGCATTTTGAGTTGTTAGCCCTTTCATGCATTTCATATGTTCAAAGCACCCGTCGAAAGCTTGAAGCATGACCTCAACCAACCCACAGTCCGATCAGACAAGGTCGCATTACGAAACCAAAACAACTATAACTCCCTGGTGACTCACGACCCCATTTCGAATATCTTGAACATAATAAACAGAGGATTCCCAAAATACACACCACCTCCCTTAGGGTTTGTCCGTATGTTGATAGTCCCTTGGCTTCTCCGAACCGGAGGTAAACTGAAACCGCACCCTCTGAGTAACGAACGTTGCAGTGCGAGGTTATCCAACAGAGCAGCAGTGGAGCTTAAAGGGTGATATTATACTGGACTCTAAAAGTAAGGCAATAAATATACAGAAATGGCAGATTTCCGAGTTCTAGCGAGGACCCATGGATTCATTAAGTTAGCTGAAGTGGTGAGTCGAGGGCTTCTTGTTAGTTACTCCTTACAGTATTACCTTTGATTTGCATTGACTGTGTTAAACCAGTCTAGAACACTCTTGTAATCACCCGCTCGTGCGGTTTCCTCTGATCTGGCCGTCTGGTAGTCTCCTGAACTTGCGGTTTCGCTCGTTACAGCCAAACCTCGTATCTCCGCCTTTTCCACCAATACGTCTACCCAGTAGCCGCCTGAGGTTGCGGTTCCGCCTGTCCTGGCGGTCAGTGTGTCCTCGT
This sequence comes from Branchinecta lynchi, assembly GCA_023053575.1. Classification (NCBI taxonomy): domain Eukaryota; kingdom Metazoa; phylum Arthropoda; class Branchiopoda; order Anostraca; family Branchinectidae; genus Branchinecta; species Branchinecta lynchi. The sequence goes on along the minus strand of JAKZAP010000011.1, from coordinate 16,516,168 downwards.
ACAGATGCTAAAACTCCTCAGAGCGCGGTTCGGCTCTGATGATGGCATGGGGCTGTGTCATCTATCGGTCGTTTTATTCTGTCGAGGCTGCTGTACTATTTGGCGTCAGGTGTCGGCGCAATAGATCTAGCAAGGGGGTAACGACTTCTTTTTGTTCTAGGTGTACGTCTGTATGATCGCAGTCATCACGCACTTTTTTATTATGGATGTATTTAAGTAAAATTTTAACCGAGTTTGACGAATTATTGGCGTTCGGAACAGGACACCTGTTTAATTAGTTTGAAATTCGCTTTACTATCTTCTCTTCTCCCTTTCCGGAACTTGATGCGGTACGTCTCCTCCGTAATGGTGGGTTTCCACACTGCGTAAAGTCCGAGCGTATTTGAGCTTTAAAATATTTCTAGCAATACAATACTCCTTCTCGAATTGACTATCAGGATATGGTTTCGTTCTTGCCTACTTTAGTACGCAAAACACTCGACGAACCAAAATGAGTCGGCGCTCTTATCGCAACTGCTGTCCCACCTGTTTGACCGCAAACAATAGCCTACTTGGAATTGTTCTTCCTGTTCAACAAACTTTTCCGCTATAATTAACCCATAACCCTTTAACAAATTAAAGATTACGCAACTCCCGACTCAGGTCCTTGGACAACCGTAATCAAGTATCGGTTCGATTTTTATCAGTTCCCAACCCGTGTGAAAAATTTCGCGCTCGTGAGAATTAGTTAAGGGGACGCTAGTCCAAACCCATTATGACAGGCAGATTCAGAAAGGGTTTCAGTCGGTAAACAGGTCAAAGCAAAGGACTACTGTGCGATGTTTATCTGATTTTCACAGGTCATTAGAGGGAATTAGGTCTTGACGCTGACTTCACATCGCAGTTGCATAACGTTTAGGGTTATTTCGGAGGGGGGGGGGGGGGCCTCGGGTCGGATTAAAAAAGTAAAAAAGACAGATCAGAGGTTAACGGTTATAAAAACGATTATTTTGGCATGTTTTTTTTTTTTGGGGGGGGGGGGGGTGCTTGGGTCGCTTGAGACGTTAAGTCTTTCCAAATGCCAAGTTTCATTAAGAATCGATCATCCGTTCAGTAGCTATAAATGCCCCAAGATCCGGATTCCCCCTCCCTCCACCCCCCCCCCCCCCCCCCCCACGATGCTTGGATCGGGAAATCGACTATTTCCAGCCTAATCATTTGGGTGCTACTGATATGCCTGCCAAGCTTATGTAGCTTATGGAAGTGCACGGAGCAGTAAAACCCGAACCGACAGACATTGTGATCGCCGACTTTGCCGAAGGGCAAGTGCCATAAAATGGTCCGTTGTTCTGAAAATTATTCTAAAAACAGTCCGTAAAAAATTAAGAGCCAGTCAGTAAATACCTCCCCTCCCCGAAAATTTGTGGCTAGTAACGCCTCCGGTGGTTACATTGTCAACTTAAAAATACAAGCTACGTTAGAACTCGAATACTTAATTTTATGTATTTATCATATGTCATTTCAAAAAGAAAATTTTTCGGATTTATCAAACTAACGTGAACTTGCGAATGTTTAATCGGATTAAACAAGTCAAGTCTGATCCGATTAAACTTGAACTTGAAAACTATTACAAATCCTGTTTATTAACTGAATATTTCAAAGTGATTTATTAGACATTACACAGCTTGACGAGGACCCTTGCCAAGAAGGGCCGCAATATTGCTGTCAGAAGCACCGTAGCTGACCTATCTATTTTTAGCCATTGTCTGAATGTAATTACAACATTATACACCAACAACCTCCCCCCACAGAGGTCGTACCTGGTCCAGATCTCACATCTTACAATTCGAGCCGATGACCATTGTATTTTCCAGTTTTCACCCCATTATCAGTTTGATTTATACATACGTTAATACATTTCTCGGCCCCCCCCCCATCCAACTACCATCTAAAACCATCGCTCTAAAAGAAGGTACATAAATCTGTTTTCGCAACTATTATACAATAGCCTACTCGGGCTTGTTCTTCCACTTAAACAAACTTCTCCGCTGTAATTAACCCACAACCCTTTAACAAATTAAAGATTACGCAATTCCCGAGGCAGGTCCTTGGACAACCGTAATCAAGTATCCGTTTGATTCTATCCGTTCCCAACCGTGTGAAAAATTTCGCGCTCGTGAGAATTAGTTAAGGGGACGCTAGTCTAAACCGATTATGGCAGTCAGATTCAGAAGGGGTTTCGGTCGGTAAACAGGTCAAAGCAAATGATTCTACTGTACGATGTTTATTTGAGTCTCACAGGTCATTAGAGGGAATTGGGTTTTGACGCTGACTTCAAATCGCATTGCATTACGTTTAGGGTGCTTCTTTTTAGCATTTATTTCGGAGGGATTAACAAAGTAAAAAGACAGATCAGAGGTGAACGCTTATAAAAACGGTTATTTTTGCATGTTTTTTTTTATTTGCGGGGGGGGGGCTTTGGGTCGCCTGAGACATGAAGTCTTTCCAAATGCCAAGTTTCATTACGATTCGATCATCTGTTCAGTAGCTATAAATGCCCCAAGATCCAGGTTCCCCCTCCCTCCACTCCCCCCCCGCGATGCTTGGATCGGGGAATTGACTATTTCCAGCTTAATCATTTGGGGCCTGCTGTTTCGTTTCGTTGTCCTAGCTTATTTGGAACTGCACTAGGTAGCAAAACCCGGACCGACGGACGAACAGACATTGTGATCGCCGACTTTGCTTGACTTTGCTGAAGGGCAAGTGCCATAAAATGGTCCGTTCTTCTGAAATCAGTCGATTTTTCGTCAGAACAGTCGATTTTTTCTTGAAAAACAGTCCGTAAAAAATTAATAGCCAGTCAGTAAATACCTCCCCTCCCCTAACATTTTTGGCTAGTAACGCCTCTGGTGGTTACATAGTCCCTTCAAAAATACAAGCTACGTTAGAACTCAAATACATAATTTTATGTATTTATCATCCGTCATTTCAAAAAGAAAATGACGGAGTATAAAGGTTGCATTTTTCATATTTATCAAATCTAACGTCAACTTACGAATGTCGAAAACTTGCGAATGTCGGTAAACAGGTCAAAGGAAAGGACTCCTACTGTGCAGTGTTTATCTGAGTCTCACAGGTCATTAGAGGGAATTGGGTTTTGACCCTGACTTCAAATCGCATTTGCATTACGTTTAGGGTGCTTTTTTTGCATCCTTTAAGTGCCTGAAGCAGCAAGCTTCCTAATTAATGTATCGTCGAGCCACAAAATTTCCGGGACTCCCCCTCCAACTCCCCCCACTGTGGCTGAATAATTTGATCTCCAAAAAAACTTCTCCAGTGTAATTCCTTGGAATCAAATAATAAACAATCATAAACAATCAACAATTTCAATTGTATTTTGCACAATCACTATGACAGTGAAGCACGCCGAATTAACAGAAGTAGACTTGAAGATCCCTTAGTAATGTTGCCACATCATGTTCATCAGTCTGTCTCGGTCTGCCATAACTTTTGTCCCTACCCTCTTGGACGAGTGAATCTTATGGTTCGATCAGAGTCATGTCCTTGTGGACTGGAATTCCTGGCAGTATTTTTGCCACTATCAACCGTATCTCAACTTTTCCATACGAACATCAGCTCATGGAGATTCGGTAGCTACACAGAGTACCAAATGGGCTATCGGTCCAAAATTATTCGGTATCAGGATTGAGATTCGGTAAATTATTCGGCATAATTTTTGGGACTCGATAGTTACCACGAATCCCTGATTCGTGAGTTTCTCATCGGCTCTCGAGTGTTTTGTCTATGTCCTGAAGAGCACCACTGCCAAGAAGAGCCGACAAAAAAATCGGCATTTCATTATTTTAGCTGCGGCTTGAGGAGTTGGACCTCGGGTTGCTCAAGTCACATTTAGAGGGGGTTAAATTTCGTAGTTTCATATTTTTGCCAGTGACCTGAAAAGATCCCTTGCCAAAAAGGACCGACAAAAAATCCGAGGAGGACCATTGCCGCGAAGGGCTGACATACCAAAAATTGCAAATTTCGTATTTTCTCGTCTCTCGAGTTTCTCAGTGGGTTTCGAGTTTAAACCCTTACGATATTGGCATTGAAATTTAAAAAAAAATCGGTATTTCATAATTTTAGCTGCAAACTGAGGAGTAGCTTTGTGAAGAAGGGTCGAAATCCCCAGATAGAAATTTCATGTTTTAGCTGACCTTAGAAGAAAGCCACGAGGAGACCAGATACCAAAAATTCTGAAAACTTCGTATTTTTATAATGGCACTTTGGGTTGCTCTGAGAGGTTTAAGTTTCATAATTTCATTATTTCATTTTTGTGAATCAATGATCGACATTTAGGAAGTCTTATTTGACCCTTTGTTTGAGTAAACACAATAATATAGATACCACTTCTTGGTAATGAAGCTCATTTCAGTGGTGTAGGCTACCACACATAAAAGTCGCAGACCCTCGTAAATAAAAATAAAAAACTGAATTTCAGCTTAAATTGTTAAGAAACAAATGGGACTCATTTTCTTAAAGAATACAAAAGTTCATTACCTTGAAAAAAATTCTGCGTTCTGAGCCTTTCTTTGCAATTTTTGCGATAATTTGTAACCATTATTTGTAAAATATGGTGAATAGAGAATGAACAGTTAATCAGATAATAGAGAATGAATCGTATTCTTGTAGAGCTCGCTTTGGCCTTTCGAATGATATAAGATAACATTGGATTTCGACAACTATGTATCTTTGAAAAAATGTACAATGATGACAAGTCAACACGAGTTTTAGCCTACATCTCGGAAATGCAACAGCTGCGGCAACGCGCACTACGATATTCGTTTTCAGCGACATCGACTACCCTATAAACTACTTCTCAATGTTTGTGTTCCAAAACTTCTCAGCATTTGTGTTCCACCTAAGCTTTGATTAACAGAAATACGCGAGTCGTCAAAATATAGAATCTGGCTGGCACCAGCCTGAGCTAGGATATTCGGTATCAACTCACCCCTTGTTGTCATTCGATGCCAGTCAAACCCGCAATGTGGGAGGGAATAGGGTGGCAATGCGCAAAGTGGGTGGGTTACGCTGATACAACAGTGAATACACGTCGGAAATTGACGTGTCCATTTAACAGGTGGGCCGTGGGAAGTAAATAGTGATTATTGCAATTGGAGAGCAGGGAAGGCAACGTTCGAAGGGGAAGATAACAGAGCTGTTTAATGGAAATAGAAGACTCGAAAGAAGACTTTCGTTATCTCAGATCCTATCATCTGTTCTTATAATACTTTGGTGAGCTAATATTTTGGCCACGGGAAAGGAAATGATACGGAGAGAAGCAGGGGGATAGTGTAGACTACACCACGGAACTGGAACCTCGATTAAAACTTTAAATTAGATTGGCGGGCTCTAATTCCCCACTGTAAAATGTACTTTCCGAAAGAACAAGACCGAATGTTTCGATGGGATCCCAATGTGGAATATTTGTTGATTTATTTAACAACCTATAGACAAGCGGGTCTAGTAGATGTCGAGGGATTGCTCACTCCCAAAAACGACGTACACCAAGTGGCGCGTGCCGGTGCCAAGCCGCGTTATTTTTTCAAATTAAGTATTGTGATAAACCATGATTTCTGATGTACATGTAAACAAATTTCATCAGATATTGGCCAAGAATGAAGCAAGTCTACAATGTTCACGAGCTTGGGTTGAATTACTTGCAAGGCTGGGTCACAGGATGAAATTTACGAATGTGTAAATTCTTGGGTTTCTTGTATTTAATTATAAACGATACCCTTGAAATAAGAATGATCATGGGCCCTTGGAAATCAAGAGAATGATCTGGTGAAAAGTATTATATATATTATAAAAAAGGAAAGTCAGGTGCCGGCATTTGCACCCTGGAAATTGGTGTACAGTTAAATCGAGGATGGGCAACCCCTTTGTAGCTGAGCTCTTTACACTGTTTCCGCGGTAGTTTTGTTTGCCTCTCCACACATCGCTGCTAAAACATCGTAGCTGACGTATCCTATGCACGAATACATTTACCTCCTCCCACCCCCTTCCTCCCATAGTTTCTTTATCAACCGTCACCTTTTCTCTACTTGTAAAATGGACGTATGACATTTTCAGCACAAAATAATTACTCAAAAAATTAGTCTCTAGCAGTGAGCAGTGGGCAAGATTCGTCATCATGCATGAAAGGCCTCCCAGCGCTGCGAATTTGACTCCCACGTCACCCCCTTTCTCCCACCGGCTTCGGTCAAGCAAGGTGAATGAGTAGCCTACTATGTAGCGCTACCAAGGCCGATAAATTGTTCAATTTGGTTGTTCGTTGGAAAACAGAAGATCGGAATAATTGGCTACTAAGGATTCCATCCGTGGGTTATTAATTATGATAGTACGGCATATGCGGGGCCATGCAAGGATTCGATTCCAAATCAAGGGCTAGGTACGCATCAGAGTACACCATTTCATGCTGAGGATTCGAACTCGACCTTAAAAACAAGACCTAAGGTTTCGATGGGATTCCAAAAATTTAATATTCGATACAGGCAATTGTGTTTTGTCTTTGCCAGATCCAGTCTTCGCCAGACTCCTTGATCTGAGCAAACCAAATTCAAATATTGGTTCAGTCCGTCGACGTATTAGCTCACTAACACCTGCAGGCGTGACACGTTGTGTACGGATTACGGAATATCGTTCTCGGAGTGAGCAAACCCTCCCCATTTTGCGAAATTTATTTACACTTGTAGTTTTGTGTGATATGTAGTGGTTAATCTGTGTTTTTCCATACGTCTAGTTCGCTTACTCTGTTCGCCCCTTAAATCGAGTATTTTTAAAATAATTTGCATTACTCTACGCACGTAATTCGCATCTTCCTGACCTGGCACTACGCTAATCTCTAAAAAATGACAAAGATTCTGTAGAATTAAATTTGGTTATGTTTAACCACGAGAAAGTGCAACCTCGAGTGCAAGCTAAGTTAAACTAAAATGACGGAAGCATAACGGCACTGCACTGACTCTTACGAAATCATTTGCATGATTTTTTAGCATAAGTAAGATTGTTATAATCCAATATGGTAAACCCCCTTTATCACCGCTTGGACCTGGTTCTGCCGCGCCGAGATTTTCGATTTCCTTCAGCGCGAGTTTTCTTTGGCCAATATGTAATAAGTTTATCTTAATGCCTTTTTCTCCTAGCAAAGCAACCAAGTTTGAGCAAGAACAGAGATTCAACTAATTGTATGCTGATCTAAATTTCCGTGTTCTTTTAGAGCGAACTCGTGTAACACCGATCCCTGGAAATTAGAGTTTCCTTCTCTCTTTTTTTACGAAATCCCAAATATTTTGTAGAATCAGATTTCTCTTTTTCTCTAGTATTTATGTTGCCTGCCTGTTTTTCCTCATCTACCCTCGTCCCTTGCCCAAATCTGAAAAATACAATTCAATAGCCTTTGCCAACTTTGCGGTAATACCCTCCAGCTTGAGGCTACGAAACTTGCAGACCTGCCGACTCCGTTGCTTGCTTTGCTCCGACACCCCTTATCTTCGTCCGGCTCTTTTGAATAATTAACAGTCAAGATGGGTTTGAATAATTAAAAACTCAGATGGGGATGCTCAGGAGAATAGTTGCGAAAACAGATTTATGTACCTTCTTTTAGAGCGATGGTTTTAGATGGTAGTTGGATGGGGGGGGGGGGTCCGAGAAATGTATTAACATATGTATAAATCAAACCGATAGAGATAATGGGGTGAAAACTGGCAAATACAATCGCCATCGGCCCGAATTGTAAGATGTGAGATCTGGACCAGGTACGACCTCTGTGGGGGGAGGTTGTTGGTGTATACTGTTGTAATTACATTCAGACAATGGCTAAAAATGGATAGGTCAGCTACGGTGCTTCTGACAGCAATATTGCGGCCCTTCTTGGCAAGGGTCCTCGTCAAGCTGTGTAATGTCTAATAAATCACCTTGAAATATTCAGTTAATAAACAGGATTTGTAATATTTTTCAAGTTCAAGTTTAATCGGATCAAACTTGACTTGTTTAATCCGATTAAACATTCGCAAGTTCACGTTAGACTTGATAAATATGAAAAATGCAACTTTTGTACTCCGTCATTTTCATTTTGAAATTCTTTTTCTTTTTGAAATGACGGATGATAAATACATAAAATTAAGTATTCAAGTTCTAACGTAGCTTGTATTTTTGAATTGACAATGTAACCACCGGAGGCGTTACTAGCCAAAAATTTTAGGGGAGGGGAGGTATTTATCGACTGGCTCTTAATTTTTTACAGACTGTTTTTCAGAAGAATTTTCAGAACAACGGACCATTTTATGGCACTTGCCCTTCGGCAAAGTCGGCGATCACGATGTCTGTCCGTCCGTCGGTCTGTCGGTTCGGGTTTTGCTACTCTGTGCACTTCCATAAGCTACATAAGCTTAGCAGGCATATCAGTAGCATCCAAATGATTAGGCTGGAAATAGTCGATTTCCCGATCCAAGCATCGCGGGGGGGGGGGGGGTGGGGTGGAGGGAGGGGAAATCTGGATCTTGGGTCATTTATAGCTACTGAACGGATGATAGATTCTTAATGAAACTTGGCATTTGGAAAGACTTAGCGTCTCAAGCGACCCAAGCCCCCCCCCCCCAAAAAAAAAACATGCCAAAATAATCGTTTTTATAACCGTTAACCTCTGATCTGTCTTTTTTACTTTTTTAATCCGAGCCCCCCCCCCCCCCCCTCCGAAATAACCCTAAACGTAATGCAACTGCGATGTGAAGTCAGCGTCAAAACCCAATTCCCAGTTTTCAAGTTCAAGTTTAATCGGATCAAACTTGACTTGTTTAATCCGATTAAACATTCGCAAGTTCACGTTAGATTTCCGTCATTTTCTTTTTGAAATGACGGATGATAAATACATAAAATTAAGTATTCGAGTTCTAACGTAGCTTGTATTTTTGAATTGACAATGTAACCACCGGAGGCGTTACTAGCCAAAAATTTTAGGGGAGGGGAGGTATTTATCGACTGGCTCTTAATTTTTTACAGACTGTTTTTCAGAAGAGTTTTCAGAACAACGGACCATTTTATGGCACTTGCCCTTCGGCAAAGTCGGCGATCACAATGTCTGTCCGTCCGTCGGTCTGTCGGTTCGGGTTTTGCTACTCCGCGCACTTCCATAAGCTACATAAGCTTGGCAGGCATATCAGTAGCACCCAAATGATTAGGCTGGAAATAGTCGATTTCCCGATCCAAGCATCGTGGAGGGGGGGGGGGGGTGGAGGGAGGGGGAATCCGGATCTTGGGGCATTTATAGCTACTGAACGGATGATCGATTCTTAATGAAACTTGGCATTTGGAAAGACTTAGCGTCTCAAGCGACCCAAGCCAAAAAAAAACAGGCAAGTTTTTATAACCGTTAACCTCTGATCTGTCTCTTTTACTTTTTTAATCCGACCCGAGGCCCCCCCCCCCTCCGAAATAACCCTAAACGTAATGCAACTGCGATGTGAAGTCAGCGTAAAACCCAATTCCCTCTAATGACCTGTGAAAATCAGATAAACATCGCACAGTAGTCCTTTGCTTTGACCTGTTTACCGACCGAAACCCTTTCTGAATCTGCCTGTCATGATGGGTTTGGACTAGCGTCCCCTTAACTAATTCTCACGAGCGCGAAATTTTTCACACGGGTTGGGAACTGACAAAAATCAAACCGATACTTGATTACGGTTGTCCAAGGACCTGAGTCGGGAGTTGCGTAATCTTTAATTTGTTAAAGTGTTATGGGTTAATTAAAGCGGAAAATTTTGTTGAACAGGAAGAACAATTCCAAGTAGGCTATTGTTTGCGGTCAAACAGGTGGGACAGCAGTTGCGATAGGAGCGCCGATTCGTTTTGGTTCGACGACTGTTTTGCGTACTAAAGTAGGCCAGAACGAAACCATATCCTGATAGTCCATTCGAGAAGGAGGCAAGACAATCTAAATACTCGACGGAGCGGCTTCCATCCCGGTTGGAAATTCTAGGCCGATCGTGAGTCAGGCTATTGTTTGCGGTCAAACAGGTGGGACAGCAGTTGCGATAGGAGCGCCGATTCGTTTTGGTTCGACGACTGTTTTGCGTACTAAAGTAGGCCAGAACGAAACCATATCCTGATAGTCCATTCGAGAAGGAGGCAAGACAATCTAAATACTCGACGGAGCGGCTTCCATCCCGGTTGGAAATTCTAGGCCGATCGTGAGTCAAAAGTACGGCGGAGAAGATTGCAGCGGCGAAGGCAAATCAGTTACGCTTAAGGCGGCGTCACGCAGTACCAAGAGTGACGGCGAGCGAGTATTTAGTGGCACTATAAACTCGTCGGTTAAGGTTGATTCCCACCAATCGAGCAAAATATCAGGTTCCGGTTCACCAGTCGTCATGCATGCTGCTCAATATTATCAACTTATGACGACGATGAATAGCATGCTGGTACGCATGCTGGTACAGCAGAATGGAGCACAAGGTGTTTCTGATCCGATGCCTAAACTGCTGGAACTCAGCGAGCGCCAACTCTTTTCTCAGCATGTTCGAGTCACGTGCCACCACATTCCCGGAAATAAGTGGGCAACTCACCTGTATCCTGTGTGGTCTGGTCCGGCGCTGGAAGCCATGTCCAGTTCAAGTAGCGACACTTTTATTGTATTGCTAGAAATATTTTAAAGCTCAAATACGCTCGGAATTTACGCAGTGTGGAAACCCACCATTACGGAGGAGACGTACCGCATCAAGTTCCGGAAAGGGAGAAGAGAAGATAGTAAAGCGAATTTCAAACTAATTAAACAGGTGTCCTGTTCCGAACGCCAATAATTCGTCAAACTCGGTTAAAATTTTACTTAAATACATCCATAATAAAAAAGTGCGTGATGACTGCGATCATACAGACGTACACCTAGAACAAAAAGAAGTCGTTACCCCCTTGCTAGATCTATTGCGCCGACACCTGACGCCAAATAGTACAGCAGCCTCGACAGAATAAAACGACCGATAGATGACACAGCCCCATGCCATCATCAGAGCCGAACCGCGCTCTGAGGAGTTTTAGCATCTGTACGAGGACACACTGACCGCCAGGACAGGCGGAACCGCAACCTCAGGCGGCTACTGGGTAGACGTATTGGTGGAAAAGGCGGAGATACGAGGTTTGGCTGTAACGAGCGAAACCGCAAGTTCAGGAGACTACCAGACGGCCAGATCAGAGGAAACCGCACGAGCGGGTGATTACAAGAGTGTTCTAGACTGTGTTAAACGGATTCCATTCTAGCTTTCAAGCGATGTCAGCACACTCCTCGGCAACGGACCTTTGAAGGATCCAACTATCTCGCAGTTAACTGTTTTTTCGATGATCAGTTTCCATCATAACGCCTTACGTGGGATTTGCCATATTTGCCATGGCTAACGGCGCCACCCTTCCCTGTTCAACAAGATCAAATGTCCTATTTGCTTTTTTGGGATCCCAAAACGTAAGTGGAGGGATACCTATGACTCGCAAAAGTTGTCCGTCTTTCGATCCGTCTGTGAGCGCGATAACCCTCGAAGGGAATGAGATTTACATGAAACCTGGTGTGAGGATTCTTTGGGTCGAGGGCAAGATCGAGTTTGTAGATAGGCTCTGTAGCTCGTATTCAGGGGTGGGGGAGGGGGTTCATATTAAGGGGCAAACATAATATTTTTTAACCGCTAATGAGATAGTCGATTAATGGGTAAAAAGACTTGCTGACACGAATATGAAAACCATTTTCTTGCCGGACAAGTAGTTAGCCCGAAACCCGGCCAAAACCGGAAAGTTTGTTAGAAGCAAAAGTTTTGTTTGAAGTGGATTATATGTTCGATTTGGGGGTAAGAAGGCATGCTGAACACCTTTGTGAAAATCATTTCTGCCCGGACAAGTAGTTCGCCCGGAATCCGGCCAAGACCGGAAAATTTGTTAAAACAAAAGTTTTATTCGTAGTTGATTAAATGTCCGAATTAGGGGTAAGCAGAGATGCTGAATCCGTATATGACCCTCGTTTTTTACCCGGACATAGAATAGTTCGCCCGGAATGCGGCTGAAACCGGAAATACTGTTACGATTTGAAGTTTTATTTGAAGTTGATTAGATGTTCGATATAGGGGTCGGGAAGTACGCTGAATTCGTTTTTGGTCTTTATTTTTTGCCGACTAGTACTTCCGGAATTCTTCAGGAACCGGAAGGCAGGAAGTTTCGATCTATTTCGTCGAAGACGCATGCTAAATCCATATCTGCGCTTGGTTTTCTGAGATGATTGGCCATTTGCCCTCAACCTGTTTAATAGTAAACATATCTTGTGATGGCTGGATCTGGCAAAGACAAGACCCAAATGTCTGGATGGAATGTTAAAATTTTTGGGATCCCATCGAAACCTTTGGTCTTGTTTTACTCCAAATCGTCCAAATCGAAAAGCTTATTGGTGCCATTGGAAAGATTATCATATCTTTTTTTAATCCCGCGGAGCTACCCTTTACTCTTTCCTTGCTGTCGATTTCACTAATAGACTAACA